>BSBK01004424.1:715000-724903 GCA_027943335.1 Chamaecyparis obtusa
ACACAAGGTACTTTCTTGTCAACATATGTTGTATACTGAACTTGCAACTCTATTCTCTGATTATGCATTATAGTTGGGTGTTTTCTTATGTTGTTTTCGTGATTGTTTTGTTGGTATTTTTAGGTAATTCAATGGATCTCATTGATGATATTGATGATGATGATGATGATATTGAAATTGAAGGAGAGATTATGAGGAGGAGAAGACTCCTGCCTGTTATTGTAGTTATTCTTGCCACCCTTGTTGCGGCCATAGGGGAGTGTATAAAAGAAGGTAGTCGAAAAATGCGTAAGCGCACAAGAGATGCAATTCCTTTTTATAAGCGTGTTATCAACTCCAATGAGACGGATTGCCATGACCAAATACGCATGACTAGATGATCTTTCTTTAAACTAGCCAATATTCTAAGGCAAAAAGGAAGCATCAAAGATACAGAATTCCTCACGTTAGAAGAACAATTAGTCATGTTCCTCCATACTCTTGGCCACAATCTGAGGAATCGTAAGATTGCCCATAACTTTGGGCACTCTGGAGAGACAGTAAGCCGATACTTCCACAAGGTCTTGAGGGCTATCTTGGCGCTCCATTCGGATTATTTTATACCCCCTAGTCCAAACACTCCTCGGGAAATTACTGGGAAGGCCCGTTTTGATCCATACTTCAAGGTATATCTCTCAGTGGTTTAAGTTTGTTTAGAGTTTTAATCCTATTATTGTTTGATTAGACCTATTATTTATTTGAGTACAGGATTGTGTGGGAGCAATGGATGGATCCCATATACCAGTCACTGTGGATATCAACTTGCAAGCTAAATATCGCGATAGAAAAGGCAACTTGTCACAAAATGTTATGGGAGTGTGTTCATTTGATTATAAGTTTCAATACATCCTTGCTGGTTGGGAAGGGTCTGCTGCAGATAGTCGTGTTCTAGCTTCGGCTCTATCTAGAGCCGATCCATTGGTAGTTCCCCCAGGTTTGTAAAATATGATTATATTATTGAAGCATACGACAAATAAGACAATGTTATGACAATGATTTTTTGTTTTGTTTAGGTAAATATTATTTGGTCGATGCTGGATATCCAAATGTACCAGGATTTCTCACGCCTTATCGGTGCACACGCTACCACCTAAAGGAGTTTTCAAGAGCAAACCCAATAAACACCCCAGAAGAGTTGTTTAATCATCGACACTCCTCGCTTAGGAATGTAATAGAGCGTACATTTGGGATTTTGAAGCAGCGTTTTCCTATATTGAAGCATGCGACGTCTTATCAAATCAAGACACAAACATATATTGTTCTGGCATGTTGCATACTTCACAACTTCATTACGATAGAGGATGGCCTTCCATCTGATGTAGAATTTGAAGAGGAAGATGGTCGTGATGGGATAAATGTACCAGTGCTTGAGACATATGGATTGAGCCAGCGTGAAAGAGATGATTGGGCCAATTTTTGAGATGAAATAGCAAGAAGGATGTGGGAAGACTATAGATCCCGATCTTAGTTGGTTGAATAACTATTATGGCAGTGTTTAAACTAATGTCAGATTTCATAAATTTCACAAACTGATACTATACATTGATAAAAGTTGTTATGCCATATTTAGTATTGTCATGTTATATTCAATGTTGCTATATTTTATATTTAATGTTGCTATATTTTATATTTAATGTTGTCATGTTATATTTAATATTGTCATGTTATGTTTAATGCTGCTATATTTAATGTTGTCATGTTATATTTAATATTGTTATGTTATGTTTAGTGCTGCTATATTTAAAGTTGTCATGTTATTTTTAATATTGTCACGTTATGTTTAATGCTGCTATATTTAATGTTCTCATGTTATTTTTAATATTGTCATGTTATGTTTAATGTTGCTATATTTAATGTTTACATAAGGTATGTCTAGGGATGTCCCAAATGAGGAGAGTCACTGTGAGATGTCCTCATTTGTGACCGTCCTTATAGTGAGTGTACATTATCATGTTGTCTTTAGAGTGATTGTCCTCATTTGTGACTATCCTTCCAGTGAGTGTACATTATCATGTTGCCTTTAGAGTGACTGTCCTCATTTGTGACTGTCCTTACAGTGAGTGTACATTATCATGTTGTCTGTGCATCAGGTATGTCTATGGATGGTGATGTTCAAGTTGTCCAGTCAACTTCTTCTTCCAAGAAGGTGTTCTGGACAAAAGAAATGGAACGCAAGTTGCTAGACTTGCTACAGGAGCAAGTGCAGCTTGGAAAGAAAGCCGAAGGGGGTTTCAAGAAAGAGGCTTGGACAGCCATAGAAAGGAGGTTCAATAATGAGATGAAAATGAACCTAGCGAAGGAAAACTTCAAGAACAAGCTAAAAACTTGGAAACAAGGGTATAGAATTATGAAAGACTTGAGGAATACAAGTGGCTTAGCCTGGAACGAGACCACCCAAGTATGGATGCTGATGATAGTGTTTGGGAGGAGTTGTTGAAGGTAAAATGGTCTTCAAATCTTTTTTTTAAGTTGAATATATCTTTTTAAATAATGAAGGACCAATAATGAATTGAATTGTTATGCCATGATACAGAGAAAGGAATTTAAAAATGCCAGAATGTATAAGAGGCAGCCATTTCAATACTATAATGAATTATCCTCTATTGTTGGGAATGACATAGCTGAGGGCACTGCAGCTGCAACAGCTCAAGAGACAGAGGAGGATTTCATTGATGATGATGTTTTCAGTTATCATGGTATGGATCCTGCCTGTTTTGAGACTGCTGTTGATTTGGCTAATGATGGTAATGAATCTGTTGATACACCTGTATCGAACCAATCTACTGGAAGTGGCAACGATAACCCTTCAACATCATCAAGGAGGCCAAAGAGGAGGAGGGGAACATTGGTAGGTTCCTTGGATTCGATTTGTGAAACGATCAAAGATCTATCTGTAGGCATTACAGCAGGCCTTGTACAGCCTTTGAAAGTGGACAAAGCATCTAGTTTGAGAAGTGAGGCAGCGGAGTTGCATAAAGCACTTAAAGCAATCCCTGGCCTTCGTGACTCTACTATAATTGAAGCATACGAAAAGTTAATGCATGAACCACAATCAGCTGCACTGTTCTTGTCAATGGATGAAGGGGAGAGAATCCAGTATATGATATTGAAGTTTGGACTTTAGTTGACCGATGTTTATTAGGTCTTCTATTTAAAATCAAAACTAATGTTTGTGAAATGTTGCTTTTTGATACCAATTTTTTGCTATGGATTAATTTGTATTCTCTACATTATCTTTGGATTAATTTGTAGTCTCTGCATTATCATGTTGTGTTTAGAGTGACAGCCCTCATTTGTGAAGAAGGGACAGTTTCAACTGGTCTCCTCTATAGTTGTTACACCTGGTATATTCTTCTCTATAGATGCTACTGTGTGCTAGGGAACTTCTTAGAACTGTTGGTATATTCTTAGAACTTATTACACCTGGGATATTCTTCTCTGTAGATGGTACTGTGTGCCATGGTCCAAACAGGCCCATAAATGCAATACTTATCAAGTTTGAGGGGTATAGCCCTTGTTGTAACAAGCTAAAACTACTGAACTGAAATCAAATGCAAAACTAACAACAACTAATAATTTTTTTTTACTTGAAATAAACCATAAGCTTTAACTCTGTTGGCTAAGTTTGGTGTACATTTTGAGGTTTAGCTGATTGGGTATCAAGGAAGTGCAGATGTGATCTCATCATGGTTTGCAGTATTGCACCAATAAGACTACCCAAAAAATTGTGAAGAATTCAATCAGAAAATTCCTTCGTTATCTGGCACCTGTCGTTTTGTATTCTTTTGTATAAGGCTACGATTCATTCAAAATCTTAGTCAGAGCAAGCAGGCCTTAGATAAAAGGTAAAAAATATTAGGTTGTCAAACCACAACTTGTAATATTCTTATGTAAGCTAGCCAGGACCAGTCAGGGTTGCTACTGGATTTTGGTTCTCTCTATTCTGAATGAAAGTGGGTTAGAGAGGCCTTGACAAAGTGTTTCAGCCTACTGTTATAGTCTGTCTTTGACAATTAATCTGCTGATTTGAAGAACTGCTCTCAAAATTGTTAGTTTGATTAATTTGTGAGGCCTTTTGATTACCATGAGTATCATTGGGCATTAATCAACATTTGAGACATTATATCAATCAGGGTTTCAAATCTCATTCCCATCCATGTATTTGAGCTCAAAAAAAAAGCTCCCTCCTTGCCTCTATCTCTAGAAAAGTATCTTTGTACCTAGAGACTCATACAAAGTTCAAATCTGATTGAAGGTTACTATCACAGGCTGATCGAAAAAACTAGATTTGATACCATTGTAATAACCACCCTTGATTTTTTTTTAGGCTTACATAAAATGATATAAAAACCAAAGTAGAATGATTGTTGATTGTTAGCTTCAGATGCATGCAAATATGCAATCTATCGATATAATGCTCTTAACAGGGACAATGGAGTGGGGGTTGGAACCATCCCCATTCAATTAGTACAATAACAAGAAATAATAAGAGCAACTAGATAAGTGGGGGTCCAAAGCAATTGCCACTTAATCAGTACATATGCTTATGAAATTAAAGAGCTGATTGCAGATTACAAAATGAAAAGGGAGTTGGGCCTTTGCCTCTTAATCTGAAAATGAGAAAAGGAAAAACATCGAAGCATTGAAAGGTAATGTTCTTTCATTTCAACAAGTATATGTTAGCTCAACATTAATTTCCAAGTAAATAAAAGAAAATTGAGAATCAGACTTTCCGGTATGAAATCAGACCTGCAAAGACATTCCAAGATAAATGTAATATTTAGAAAAGTTACCCACATGAATGAATGAATGATTTCTACACGAGATTGAATAGTTTATTTTCTTTTCATGTTGGATCTTATTTTCTTTGAATATCACCAAACAAAATCGACTGCAAATTTACAACAGAAGATGAGTCAGTTTTAGTGTGAATTTTATCTTCAAAATATCTACAAACAAGAAACAAGAAATAGTGTCAAAAACTATTTTCTTTCCTTATGTAAGGATAATGCTGCAATGCCGCAATGTTGATGGCCCTCTTGATAATTGAATGGTTAATTGGTTGGGATGAATAAGAGGAGGGTGACCCTCGTTCAAAGGATAATTGGTTGCAGTGGATACGATGACCATCATATAAACATAATACTTCATTAGTTGTGTCTGGAAGGTTCATCATATGCAGTTATTATGCATCCCCCTTGTGATATCCATACATATCTGCCATGTTTATACACCAATACAAAAATGCACCCCATAAAGCATCTGATTGGTTCGAGTATCTTTGAACTATTTGGGTCTGTTGACAACACTAGACCAGTGTCTACAGAATGACTAATTTCATGCAAGACAATGGCTCTATCTGACAGAGAGTCCATGCTAGGCTTCATGACTTGATGCATTTTACGTTGCATGTCAGAGTGTCTGAATATTGAGTGTCTTATTGCTATTGCTATTGTTTAATTTTGGGATTGTTGATATAGGTGCATTATTGAAATCAGTTTTAATGGCTCTGATCAATGTGCCAAGTTGTCGATGTGGTGGTGGGCAGTGCCAATTAAAGATTTCATGGTCAATGGAGAACCCTGGATGACAATATTGGTGTTGTCCAAACAGAAAAAGGTTGGTAATGTGTATATAATTAATGTTTGTAATGTAAATAGTATTCAATACTAATGTAGATTGGGTATCACAGGGCTATCATGATTGTGGGTACTTTAGATGGGTCAATGACAACCCATCTACATCTATTTGCCCATCTCTAGTCATCCACAATCCAAACATCCGGTCATCTCCACTCATCCACAATCCAAGATTTGAGTGCAATAGTTGTCAAGCTAGGACAAATGAAATTATATTTTTACGATGCCTTCTATGTATTGTAATCGCATATCTTTTGTGCGACCATATGCGTAGATGAGCTCAAGAAGTATTCAGTTTTGTATTTTGATATTGTAATATGCGGAGATGAGTTCAGGAACTAGTCAATTTTGTATTTTGATATTGTAATATACAGATATGAGCTCAGGAATTATTCAATTTTGTATTTTGATATTAACATAGATATATCATGTATAAACTCATTTAATTGGTCGTGTTTTTATCTTGACAAGCGTGGATCATTCAGGTAAGAATCAAAGGGGGTCATAGAAGGTAACAATAATTCATAAGATTTTTTTTAAAAACTCATACAAAAGTTAGCAACTGAATGTACTTCATTGGTGTACTAACAAAAGCACAAAGCAGTTGTTTGTTCTATGTATGCAATGTCTACAGACAAAAACAAGAGTTCGGACATGACAGAGCGTCAAAGACTCATCAGACTAAATTATAACATTGTATCTGCATTATGTAAAATGAGGAATGCCTCATTCAAGTTGTAACACTATCTGCATTATGTAAAATGAGGAATGCCTCATTCAAATTATGTAAATTTTATATCAGCGCATGATTTTGTGGGGCTAGACCGGAGGTTTTCTCCACCCGGCTCTTTCCTACCGGTGCTCCTATTGAGCTGGGTTGGCAACATTTTGTAAAAAATAAATAATAAAATAAATGACTTGTTTATAAATTTGTGTATTTTGGGTCTACAAATTTTACAAATTTTATAAACTCATAAACATAATTTTATTTCAAAATATTATAAATATTCAAAATCGCATACAAATAAAATAAAATAAAATAAGTATTCAAAAATAAAATAAAATATTATAATAAATTTTGTTTGGGTATAAATTTTATAAAAAAGTTATACAAAATGTTACAATTTTTATGAACTTATAAACATAATTTTACTTCAAAATATTATAAATATTCAAAATCGCATACAAATAAAATAAAATAAAATGAGTATTCAAAAATAAATAAAATATTATAATAATATTTTATTGAAAAAATAAAATAAATATTCAAAAATACCAAAAAATATGAAAAACATCATAACATTTGAAAAAATCACAAATTGTTACAAATAAATTAATAAAATAAATTCTCATCCAGTCAATATTCCAATTCCAAAATGCGCAGCCAAACGCAGAAAATAGATCTTCTCAGTCATCTTCCAGGTGGTCCAAACGGGTCAAACACATATTCCGGATATCATTTTGAGAATATAGATATTCTGAATTTGCAACATATTCCAGAATTGACCATATCTGGCATTCTGTATGCCATGGTCCAAACGGGCCCTAGATTTCTTCAGAAAGGCAAGTTACAAGCATAGATGTTAATAATCATCAGATGCTTTTACAGGAATAATAGTACTTAATCTGGTTATAATAAAAGTATATAAATGGTTAAAAATTTATGAATGGATTTCCCTATTAGCTTCATGTTACTCACAAAACTGTGTATCATCTGGTAAGATATAGCAGTGTGGACTGTCAATATCATATATTTGTAAAGGTATATATATACAAAGATAGGACTATGGTTATTTCCTCAGAATTATTGAGGGCTTCTGATGTTCAGAGATTATAATTGTATATATAGATATATATATACTAGTATTAGTATATATATATCTATATATCGATCTCTTCAGCTAAGATTAATTGATCTTCAAAGCTCAAAATCAGGAACTCTTCAATCTTGTTACTTTATATATATATATATATATATATATATATATATAAATATCTAATCAATCTCAATATGTGAATTTTAATTAAAAGGATTAGCTTTGGCAAATTTCACAGATTTGATAGAGGTATGTACACACACACACACACACACACACACACACACACACACATATATATATATATAACCATATGTACAAGCAAATTAGTTTATGTCTTATCAATCGGAAGAGTTTGTAATACCATAGTTGTAATTTCTGATGAATTAAATTTTAGAGACCTACAATATATCTTTGCATATCTCCTCATTCTGATAGCTAGCTAGGCATGTCGTGGAATAAGTCAGAGTATTAGCATAATAAAGAGAAGACTACTTAGTCCTGTTGCAAATACTTCTAAAATGTTATATGTGGCAGGAAACGACAATCTTAATCAGTAAGGAATATTAATCACAAAGATAATTTTTGTCTCTTTCATTATCTTGACAGTAAGGAATTTGCAATTGAAGGTAAGGAGATGTTAATAGTACTTTAGGAGCAGTGGCTTAGAAACGGTAAAATCTAAGCTTATGTTCTAATTACCTTGAATTTCCTAATATTTCCTAATATTCTTAGATAGGTTTTGAAGCCAATATTCATAACATTCTTAGACAGGTTTGAAGCCAAGATGTAGGCTTTTTTATCTTGATGATTGGTTAACCTTTGGTTTTGGATGATTTTTGTCTTGTTTTTCAGGTAGGATCTTCTTTCAGATGCTCAATACTTATTCTCGACAAAGAAAGAGGATCAGATATTGTATTTTAATTGTATAAATGACTTAATCCATGTCGAATCATCAATCAATGTATATCAATTTAATCATGATTTTAAGAGTAAAACAAATCTCAAGTTTTTTCGGGTCATGGGTATGCCCATGAAAATATGTACAAATCTCGATAGTTATCGAGCCGTGGGTATGCCTATGGAAGATATGTATTTTAACAAATCTCGACAATTGTCAAGTCGTGGGTATGCCCACATAAATTTTGTATAAGGACAGGACCTATGGTCCCAGGCAAGGCTGGAGGTTTTCTCAACCCCGCTCTTTCCTACCAGCGCCTGCAGTGAGCGGGGTCACATTGTAAAATAATTATTTATATTAATAAAAAAAATTTCAGGGCTTCGGTCATTTACCAATCAAAAAAAATAAAAAAACATTCACATCTATAATTCCATATAATCAAAGAACAAAATATTTAAACTTGTTAATCATTCCATTAACATATACAAGTTAATGCAGGATCATGGGGGCCAAAAAGTGGCAATGCGAAAAAAAGTATTTTTCATCCGCCTAAAAACACGAAAAATCTATGTTGACTTTTTTCTAGGCCTAGATATCAATACACCTAGGCAAAACAAACACCTATGAAAAGTTTATATCCGATATCAGATACATATCCAATATCAGATCCTTTTGTGTAATAATATTAATTAATATATAATATATATTATTATAAATATATTAATATACATATACAATATATTATGTAATATCATATAAAATATAATATATTATATTATATAATATATCATACAATATATTACATTATATAATATATTATAACATACTATATTTAAATATTATTATAATATAATTAAAATATATCATACAATATTAAACATTTTACATATATAATATTATACAATCGTTATATATATATATATATATATATATATATATATATATATATATATATATATATATATATATATATATATATATATATTGATGAAGGGGTGCTCCCCTCAATACCACAAACACATTACAGATATAGAGAAACAACAACAATATGCAAGAACAGAAAATTGGCTTCTTATTATCTCCACAAATGTGGAATTACAAACTTTCAGAATTACAATATGCAAAGCCACATGGGCATTCCCTTACAATATTCTGTAGGACAAAGCCTTGAACTATTACCCAGATCTACTACCCAGAACTATTCTGAACTGCTAAGACAATAATACAGCCTTCCTTATATAGGCAATTTCCACCGCCTGGGAAGGTTCCAGAATTTTAGCCAATAAGGCCGACCAAACTTAGAATTATTTTATTTTACATTTTATTACATCATAGTCGGCTCAAGATAACCTTTGAAACCCGAACATAAATTTTGAAGAAAATTATTTTCCACCATTTCAGGTGGCCCAAATTCCGAAGACCATAAGTCATCACCAGTTGACCCGATCGGCTATTATAACCCCATTTCGGAAATGCCACGAAGTGCTCTACAGGCTTGACCGGCGCT
>BSBK01004425.1:0-247186 GCA_027943335.1 Chamaecyparis obtusa
AGGCTAGGGTTCTTAAGTAACCCTCACTCATTTACCCATTCCTCAAGGATTTTTGGGGTCTCAGGTCTCCAAGAAGTTGTACAATGCCTGTACCAAAACTAAGGTTTTAAGGGTTTGGAGGACTTCACAGAGTCACTGGTCTATTTTCTTTTGTTCAAAACCTTTCTTGGACTCCTCAAGGTCTCTCCTTCACTGCACATTTCCTTCTTCCATGTCCCTTTACTCTCTCCAAAGGGCATTCTATGAAACTCTTTCTACTATCTACTGGAGTTCTTTATCTGCTGACCGTTCCTAACCGGGCATAGTCTTAGCTCACCTAGGGCAAGGTCAAAGAATTAAATGCACAGTCTTCCCAGGGCCCTCGAAGAATAATCATACAATATAAGCTCTACATTCTTAGAATCCCAAGTCCCATGGTGTGACTACGGTGGAAACTAGAGTTGCAGCCCTACACATTCATGTCTCTCCAAAACTAGCAGAGCACTGGTGAATGGAAGAAAAACACACTGAAACACAAAACTTGAAAAGAATCTATTCTAACACACACATATACAAAGCTAAACACACAAAAATGATATCCTTTGCAAAGATTCACACAAATCTCCTTCTATTCACATGTAACCAGTCAATTAACAGTGACTGTTCCACAAAAGCTAGGTTCAGACTGTCTTTTTTTGTACAGAATCGTACCAAATGATTTCCAACCCTGAAATTAGGGTTTTCAAAGCCTTATAAAGACTTATCCTTGGTATGTGTGTGAGTTTAGGGCTTCTTAGCCGCTGAGGCTAAGTTAGATTACATCAATGGAAAAGTTGCTGACAACTTTTAAGCAACTTTTGTTGCCTAAAACAACCTTGCCTCCATTAGTCATTGACCTCTAATGGAAGCCTCCTAAAGCACTCACATGTGCTCAAACTCAACCAAACTAATCCTAACACTTCCAAACCTCCTATCAAAATACTGATTTCAGGATTACATCCTTCCTTGAATCAGTGTACCATTAACATAAGAAAAACCATCTAAACTTCTAAGTCCTAGACTAGGCCTAAACACACACCAAAAATGAGCTTCAATCTCTTATTTGAATTACATACTTCATGCAAGAAGTTCACACAACAAAAACTAGAAGGTGGGAGCCCTTAGAAGGGTGCTCCTGCACCATACTCCCCCTCAGCACAACTGAGGCACTTTGGGGTCAAGAAGAGCCAAATCCACACCAAAATTCTTGAATTGTCCTTCCTCAATCCAAGTGGCTTCAGATTCAGGCTGATCCTTCCATTTTATCAAGTGCTCCATATAAATTTGATGCCTTGTGATCTTTTTCACTCAGGATTCCAAAACCTTCTCTGTTTGGGCTGGCTTCTTCTTGGGCATTGCATTAGTGTCAATGTCTTGTAGTACCTTTGGTGGAGTTGTACCTTTCTGACTGATATCTCCTTTGAACCTGATTAGGTCAAGATCAAGGTCGAACCTGACAAGGTCAGGATCGAGGTCGATCCTGACCTGGTCAGGATCGAGGTCGACTTTGACCCCATAAGGTCAACTTTGACCTTATGTTCAAAAACCTCAGGTTCATAGTCCAGAATGCCAGGAAAATGCCAGGAAGAAGTGGAAAATGGGGTAGAACAGGGGGAAAAGCCAGATCCAAGTCGAATATCCATTCAAGGCATTCGACATGACCCCAAACCACTTACTTAGAGGGCTAAACGCTCTTACCATGGAAGTGCTTCCATTTTAAGACAATACACATATACATACACACACACACACACACACACACACACATATATATATAGCTAGCATGTACAAAGCTCTTCATATTTTCTTTAACTTGTATAGAATTTTGCATGCTTGCACACCAATCCTTCATTTACATAAAATTATTATCTTTAAATATTTATTTTTATGAATAAAATTATTATGTAGAAAAATATCAATGACGTCTTGTTTTCTATTATTAATAATCTTTGATGAGTTGTTTGAAAGTAAACCAATATGATTAGCATAGAAAGAGGAAAATATATCTATATCTTTTTATCAAAATTACTCAGGCTTGGCATATGATGAAATTTCTTCACTATTCTTTGAATATACATTTAATATAAGTCTATCATTAAAAAATGGATCACAAAATTTCTAAAAATATTAACTCATAATTTTTTATATAATTATTTAAAATTCTTTCAAATTTAATTATTTGATAATTTTTTGAATTAATATTTGAAATTGTAAAAATGCCTTAAAAATCAAATTGAACCCAACTAAATCAACACTTAACTCAAGCATTAAACCAAATAAAATTGTAACCCTAAAACTAATGCAGGGGCATCCAAGGTTGAGGCAGGGGCATTCTTTGTCCTCGGTGAAACTGCATAGGGTGTTTTTATTTTTGGCCAGTGTTATTCGGTTGCAGCCTTGACCGACGACCTCGGTCATTGAAGGAAGCTTGGTCGCTGAAGGAACTCGGTAGTCTCTGGCGCTTCGTGAAAGTGTTACTCGGTCATGCCTGCGGTGCTCGGTCGACATTGGTGCTCGACAATGCCTGGCGTGCTCGGTAGTTTTGTCTTACCGACTGGAGTTCTATGTGATTTTTTGGGATGACTTGGTGCATTTATTGTTGGTAGCTGTTGTTGCAAGCTGACATGCTTAATTAAATTTTTGTATACAATTGTAAGCTGACTTGTATGGCATTTAATATTTGTTGGGGGGAGTTAATGATTTCATCCAGCCGACTTGTGGCTGATGATTAGTATTTATAGGATGTTTGGGGTAGATGTTTAGGGGGGATCAAGAGGAGATTGATAGAAGTTCATGACTTGGAGGACTTAGCGAATCAGATCCGACATTCTGAAAGCTGAAGTTGGCGAAGTTGTGAAAAAGATCTTGCATGATCTTGCAGATCAAATTGTTATCTGATAGTTTGTAATTTGCAGAGCTAGTGGTTTGAAAACTTGGAGAAAAGGAGATTGCTTGGAGGCTTGCGAGCTCAATTTTAGATCGGCCTTAGGTTTTCCATCATCTTCTAATTGTCTTCAGAGCTGAACTAGCTGAGATTGTATTGGATATATTTGGATCTTGCAGAATTGTCTCTGATTGTAATTGGCCCTAACTCGGAAGTCCTTACAGTCGGGCATGTTAATGAAAATTAGAGTTAAAAATTGCTTTGTTGTTGTGTTGTTGAGTGTTCCGTTGTGTTGTTCTATTGGATGCAAGGTTTGGACTATCCTTAATTGGATCCACCATCCTTGACTGCATCAGGTGGTATCAGAGCTAAGAGTTATTCTTGTGGAGTGAAGGTTGACCTAGCAAGGCTGATCTTGTAAAGTTGATCTTGTTTGTGAAGAGATCGTATGATCTGGATTGCAGATCCGGAGCATTGAACTTGTGGATCTTTCCCTAGTTGTTTGTTCAAGGTGGCAGGTTGAGATCTAAGTTGCATACAACTTGGAGATTGCCACAAGGTGGTCGGTGAGGGTTTGTTGCAGAGGGTTTTTGCATATCTTTAAGGATTCCTATGAGAAGATTGGACCCTAGAGCTATTGTAGATCTTTATGATGCCATGGAATCAAAGATTTCTGATAAAGTCAGATCAGATGTCAAGTCTGAGATAGAGTTGATGAAGAATGACATGGTCACCGAGATCATGAGAGATATTGCTGGTGTACCTCAAAATGTTGGTACTGAGGATGGTTATGAGGAATTTGTTGAAGACTTTGAACCTGGTGGATCTAGTGGTGATGACTTGAGGGACAGATCTGGTGAAGACAGAACTACTCAGTTGCATAGATCTAGAGCTCGATTTAGTAATGGTTACCGAATGGAAGTTTCTACTTTCTCTGGTACTTTGAAGCCCAAGAACTTGATTGATTGGATTGGTGAACTTGAAGATTTCTTTGAGCTAGAAGAAATTGAAGATCCTCTTCGGGTGAGATTAGCATAGACAAAGTTGAAAGGACATGCTAGTCTTTGGTGGAAGGAACTACAAAGAGATAGAGAAGATGAAGGTGAAACAAAGATCAATCAGTGGACGTTGATGGTGACTAAGTTGAAAGCTAAGTTCATACCTATTGACTATGAGCTTGACTTGTTTAAGAAATTGCAAAATCTGAAACAAAAGGATTTGTCTATTGAAGATTATACCGAGGAGCTCTACAAACTTACTATTCAGTCTGGGCACTGAGATCATAAGGAAAATGTAGTTTGGTATGTGAATGGTTTGAGATTCAATATTCAGGATGAGCTTGGTATGCTGAAGATTGATTCTATTGAAGATGCTTATCAGTATGCTCTGAAGGTAGAAGATAAGTTGAAGAGGAAACAACATAGTAATCCCCGAGGGAAGGAAAAGATTGATCACTTGGTGAAGGATAAACTGACTGATGCAGAAGATGAATAGACACCTATGGAACTAAAGAAGAAGACAGGTAGAGTTATCTTTAAGGGTACTTTCTATAACTGTGGAGAGGAAGGACACCGTTCTTTTGAATGTACACCTAGAAGAAGGTTGACCGATGAACTATTGTGGTGAATGAGAATGAACCTGAATCAGAGAACTTGTTGCTTCGACAAACATTGCTCGATACAAAGGAGGAACCTTGTCAGAGGAGTAACTTTTTTAGGACCTAATGTAAGTCTGGAGGTAAACTCTGTGATGTTATTGTTGATAGTGGTAGTACGAACAACCTTGTTGCGGAGGACATGGTTCAGAAACTTGGGTTGAATAGAATGAAGCATCCTTGTCCTTATAGGATTGGTTGGTTACAAGATGTTCATGCTCCAGAAGTTAGAGAACAATGCTTCATTGATGTTCAAATTGGCCAGTATAAGGATCTTGTGTTATGTGATATTGTGAAAATGAATAGTTGTGATATATTGCTCGGTAGAGCTTGGCAATATGATTGCAGAGCTATGTATGACTATGTTAAGAATGTGTTTACTATTGAGAAGGATGACATGAAGTTTTCCCTGATACCTTTGATGGATACAATGCTCGGTAGGAGAAGCCTGAGTATTGGTAGCCGAGTTGAGATTGTGGATCCAAAGAAAATGAATGACCAGTTTGGAGAATCAACTTGTGTGTTGTCAAGAAAAGACTTGAAGAGATAGAGGAAACTGAAGTGGAAGAATTTGCAAGCAGAGAAGATGGGGGACTTGTATGTGAAGAACCAATTCGGGATTTACGTATTGAATCCTAGAAGATGTTCTTCTCACATATGAACATCTTTTGGAACCTGGGGTGTCTGATGCAGGGGCATCCAAGGTTGAGGCAAGGGCATTCTTTGTCCTCAGTGAAACTGCATAGGGTGTTTGTATTTTTGGCCGGTGTTATTTGGTTGCAGCCTTGACCGACGACCTCGGTCATTTAAGGAAGCTCGGTCACTGAAGGAACTTGGTAGTCTCTGGCACTCGGTGAAAGTATTACTCGGTCATGCCTATGGTGCTTGGTCAACACTAGTGCTCGGTGATGCCTAGCATGCTCGGTTAATTCACTGTTGCTTGGTAGTTCTGGCTTACCAATTAGAGTTATGTGTGATTTGTTGAGCTGACTTGGTGCATTTATTATTGGTAGCTATTGTTACAGGCTAACATGTTGAATTAAATGTTTGTATACAGTTGTAAGCCGACTTGTATGGCATTTAATATTTTTTTTTTTTTTGGGGGGGGGGGGTTAATGATTTCATCCAGTCGATGTGTGGCTAATGATTAGTATTTATAGGATGTTTGGGGTAGATGTTTAGGGGGGATCAAGAGGATATCGATAGAAGTTCATGACTTGGAGGACTTAGCGAATCAGATCTAACGTTCTGAAAGCTGGAGTTGGCAAAGTTGTGAAAAAGATCTTGCATGATCTTGCAGATCAGATTGTTATCTGATAGTTTATAATTTGCAGAGCTAGTGGTTTGCACACTTGGAGACAAGTAGATTGCTTGGAGGCTTGTGAGCTCAAGTTTAGATCGGCCTTAGGGTTTCCATCAGCTTCTGATTATCTTTAGAGTTGAACTAGCTGAGCTTGTATTGGATCTATTTGGATCTTGTAGAATTGTCTCTGATTGTAATTGGCCCTAACCTAGAAGGCCTTACAGCTAGGCATGTTAATGAAAATCAGAGTTAACAATTACTTTTTTGTTGTGTTGTTGAGTGTTTCGTTGTGTTGTTCTATTGGCTGCAAGGTTTGGACTATCCTTAATTGGATCCACCATCCTTGACTGCATCAAAAACAAACTTAGTCATAACTCTAACCTTGATCCTAATTGAATATTAAATCAAATTTAACTTTAATCCTAACCAAAAATGAAAATCTACCATAAACCTAATACCAAACCAAAGTAAACCATAGCTATAAACCTAACTAAACAATAAGGAAAATTTAGCCTTTATCCTACCCTAATCAAATTAAATTGAACACTAACACACAACCACTTTGAACCTTAATTCAATACAAAATTGAACCCTAATCATACCTCTTAAATAAGTTTAACTCTAACAGTAAACCAAAATAGAACCATAACCTTTATCTACATTCTACCCTTAATCAAACTCAAACTTAACATATACCAAGTTGAGGCCAAACCCTAAATCAAACTAGACCATCATGGATAAACCCTAAATTTAACATTCCTCTCAAAATAAAAAAACAACCTACATTGTTAACCAAATTAAAAATTAAACTAAATTGAACCCTAACCTTAAACCTGGAATTGAACTTTATACAAATCCTATTTTGGTAACTTTAAAATTAAAAGCCAACCCTAATTAGTGTCTTATCAAGTGATCACATTTCTAATTAATATTTCATTATTACATATGTTTAAAATAATGTATTATAATACATCATAATAGTTAAACCAATATAAATCTCAACACTAACACCAAAAAGAAATTAACTCGAACACTAAACCAAAATTTGAATTTCACTCTTACACTTTAGAAAACCATAATTGATGCAAGAGCATCCTGGGTGTAAGAGCAATCTTGCATCACCCAAAAATATTTATGTTTTTGTATTCAATAAGGGATATCTTGTGCAGAGTGGCTATTTATGGAAACTTGCTATTTTTAGTAAGTTGGTCATCCGATCTCGAAGTGTTCTAATTTCTTCCCTGGAGGTTCATTTTGGTCACATCAGCCTGCCAGTAAACTTTCATTGACAGATCAAGTCTATCTTTGTAGATATTGAAGATTTTCAGTATTGGCAACAGGGTACAAAAACTTTGAACTCAGTTTTGAAGGCTTTAGAGGCCTCGAATGAGGTCAAAAATTTGGGTGACAAGCGCTTGCGCAAGTCAAGCCTGCAAAGCGCTTCGTGGCCTTTCCAGAATGGGGTTATAATAGTCAATCAGGTCAACTGGCGATGACTTATGGTCTTCAAAAGTTGGGTCACCTAAAATAGAAAAAATTGATTTTCCTTCAAAATTTCTGTTTGGGTTTCAAAATTTATTTTGAGCCGACTTTGATGTAATAAGTTGTAAAATAAAATAATTCTAAGTTTGGTCGACCTTGTTGGCTAAAATTCAAGAACCTTCCCAGGCGGTGGAAAATTGCCTATATAAGGAAGCTTGTAGTGTTGTCTTAGGCAATTTGGGGCAGTTATGGGTAGTAGATCTGGGTATTGATTCGAGGATTTGTCCTACAGAATATTGTAAGGGAATGCCCATGTGGCTTTGCATATTGTAATTCTGAAAGTTTGTAATTCCACATTTATGGAGATAATAAGAAGCCCATTTTTTTTGTTCTTGCATATTATTGTTGTTTCTCTGTTTCTGTTATGTTTTTGTGGTATTAAGGGGAGCACCCTCCATCAATAATATAGGTTGATCCCTAACCCTAAACCTAATTGAAGATTACATTAAATTGTAACCCTAAATCTTAAAGCCATCATCATCAAGCTTATCTACATTAAGATTTAGAGAATGTGGCTTTCCAAAATCTACTCAAATGTTGGATAAAGTTTTAGTTGTCATCATAGTGATCTATCTTGATAAATTAAAATATCAAGCCTAATGTTAAGCTTTATTACATCTAACCTTGATCCTTACACTAAACCAAATTGAACTATATGCCTAATTTTGAACCTTATTGAAACCTAATTCTAAATTATATTATTATGCTTAAGATACACACATATGAACCATAACCCTAATCCTAAATTATATTATCAAATTTAAGATATATACATATATATATATATATATATATATATATATATATATATATATATATATATATATATATATATATATATATATATATATGAATCCTACTCTTGACCCTTATCTAACCCAAATTGATACGGTCTAAGTCAAGCAACTTAATCCTAACCTTAATATAACTATATTATAACCCTAATTATAGCCCTAATTAAACTCTAATCCAAACTATAAGTATAATAAAGCCCTAATAATAATCAAACTCTAACTATAATCAACTTTAAGCCTAATCATGATCATACTTCATACCAAAATCCTAACCCTAACAATAATTATAAGCCTTTCCCTATCCATACCCTAAATCCCAACCCTAATCATTATATATACCCTAAGCTCTAATCATATCTTAATCAAACCATAACCCTAACCCTATGCACAATTAAAACCATAACCCTAAAGAAACCCTAATCTAAACCATAATTATATTTCTAACCTAAACCCTAACCATAATGATAATTATAAGCCTTGTACTAACCATGCCCCAAAACCCTAACTCTAACCATGACGTATACCCTAAAACCCTAACCTTAGTGCCAAACCTAAACCTAAACCCTAATCTTATGTCTAACCTAAATACTCTTTATAGTCCTAACCATGATGTAAACTCTTAATTTAACCATAACCCTTACCTTAAACCCTAACCCTAACTATAATTCTAGCTCTAACCTTATTTATAAGTCAAACCCTAATCCTAAACATTATGGAAACCTAACCCTAACCATAATCTTAATGCTGACCGTAACTATAACTCTACACAAACCGCAACCTCCACTCTAACCATGATGTAAACCCTAGCCCTAAGTAAAATATTAACCATTATCTTAAACATTATCCCTAACCATAATCTCAAGTCTAATCCTAAACCTTAATCATAATAATAATCTTGACCTTAACCCTAACCATGCCCTTAACCATGATGTATACCCCAAAACCCTAATCATAATCCTAAATGTGATTCTAAATGTAATGTTGAGGATCTAGAAATAGGGTTAGAATTTATCAATTAGGGTTAGGATTGGGGTTTATAATCAAGGATTATGGCTCAACATATAGGATTTAGGATTATGATTAAGATTAGGGTTACGATATGGATTCATATAATAATTAGTACTGGGTTAAGATTAGGATTAGGGTTTTGCATTGAGGAATACAATTTAGCGTTTATGGTGTAGCATATAGGATTAGGGTTTACCATTTAAGATTATGGTTTATCTTAGGATTTAGGGTTTAACAATTAGGGTTAGGATGAGGGTTCATAATTCATAATTTAGGGTTATAATATTATGGCTAGGGTTAGGATTTAGGGTTAGTGTTATGATTAGGGTTTAGCATTTATGACTAGGGTTTAGCATTTTGAATTTAGGGTTACAATTAGTATTATGATTATGGTATGGGTTTACATATGGTTAATATTATGTATACAATTTGGGTCAGAATTAGGATTTAGACTCTAGGATTAGTGTTTACATTTAGTTTTAGGGTTTATATGATGTTTAGAATTAGGGTTTGGTTTAGGATTATCATTATAGTTTATTTAGTAATCCAAAATCTAGAACCCTAACCCTAACCCTAATCCTAAGAATAATTCAAACCATAACCTTAACCTTGAACCTAACCAAACCCTAATATGTATCCTAATCAAACTTCTAACCTTAACACTAACCTTAATGATAATTTAAATCCTTGCACAAATAAATACATATAATCTATATATAAAATACATCGAGATGTATCAAGGCATTTAATTTTTTCATCATTCAATTTAATAAAAATATTAAATTAAAAAAATTCAACGCCTTGATACATCTCAATGTATTTTATAATCCTAATCCTAACCATTCCCTCACCCTAATCATAATTGTAACCTTAATCCCTACCCTAGAAGCTGATTTTTTATGTAAACCCTAAACATAACCCTAACGATAAGCCTAAACCCTATCCCTAATCATAATCATACTCATTAAATGCTAAACCCTAATCATGAATACCAAAACCTAATCATAAATGGTAAACCATAAACCTCATGCCAATCATAGTCTTAATCCTAACCTTGACCCTAACCCTAACCCAAACCATAGCCCTCACCAAACCTAAATATTTACCCTTAACCTAATTATAATTCCAATCCCAACAAAATAAATGCTAACGTAAATAAATTAATAAATCTAAACTAATGCTAACCCTAAACATGATAAAAAAAATGTACCCCTAATGGTAACCCTAACCATATATAAACTATAACCCTAAAGGCTAACCCTAATCATATTAATGTATTCAACATATTACACATGGTGCGACTGCTACTAGCTATATATACTCTATATTTAAAATATGCCGAGATGAATCAAGGTGTTGAATTTTTTCATCATTGACCTTTAATATAAGTTAAGTTAAAAAAATTCAACACCTCGATGCATCTCAACGTATTTTAAGTATAGAGTATATATTAGCTAGTACGAAATTCTGGCCCAACCATGGTATAAACGAGAAAGTTTGGAATTTGTATGACTACCGAAGTGGGAATTAATAGGAAACAATTGACCGAAAATATTAGTCCCTTCCATTAGAAGGTAGGGACTAATAAGTTGTTACTTATCTTGCTTTCTTCTTTAGTAGTTTATAGAAACATATCAACATTTAGTTTGACACTAGTCCTTGTAGGTATGCTTACTAGTTTACTCATATCTATAGAAAATTATGTTGATTGAACTAAGTCAAATAAACATTTATATTTCATTACAATTGAGCACCCAATCATTAGTGTACATCATGACCTACCAATTTTAAGCTTACAAATTAACATTGTCTTTGTATCATTTAAAAAATTAAAGTCATTAATCACAATGATTGCATCATCTATATATTATGCAATTGTGATCTTTAAATAATTTGTCCTTTGAACATAAACATTTTAATCAACATTGTTTTTTACATAACCATCACAACATATATATATATCTAAGCATGTACAAAGCTCTTCATATTTTCTTTAACTTGTATAGAATTTTGCATGCTTGCACACCAACCCTTCATTACATAAAGTCACAAATCTTTATGATTCATTCATATAGATATTGTCTTCAAATTCTCTATTTACAAAAACAATTGGGGCAAAGTGTAGAGTTTGAACCCTAGGAATTTGTAAGTTTTGCATTTATACTCTAATTATAGAAATAGGAGAAAAATTAGACATTGTGCAATGCAACATTAATTTTTGGTGCTTTAATAGAGATTAAACATAAATCATACATAATTTAAACATAAATTGCACAATAACCATTAGTCTCCTTTATATGCACTTATCTCTTTATCATGTGCAATGTTTTATATAGTACGAAGACGCAAACACGAGGAATTATGTGCAATGTCTTATATAAATTTTTCGTATTGCAGAGCAGATTGGTTGAGATTATGTTAGAGGCGACAGAATATATAAAGACGAAGACGCGAGGAATTTGCAGGGAAATTTTCCTTCCGTTATGATTATTTAATTGTTTTCATGTGGGAAAAAGCTGTAGATAGCGTGTAATATGTGAAGTTCTAGAAACTGTGGATAAATTCTACTCCACATTTTGTCGTTAGAGCATGTCAGATAATGACTAGAAAGATTCGTTGCACGCATGCATTATACACCAAACGCCCCTAGTGTGTTTGTCTTGACTCTAGATATTCTTTTTAATTGATTTTTTAATAAGTGAAACTTATGATAGAAGCATAAAATCTAGTTTCCTACTTCTAAAAAAATTTATTATTGTGCAATTTTTTTTGAGATTATTTATGAAGTCATTTTAGCTATTTAATATGGAAGAACGAGTTTTAGGATGAACCTCCCCACTAACATTATAGTACAATTTTGGATAATAGAAACATCTAAAATAATTTAAGATGAATAGTTTATTCAATAGTGAGAATTTAGTTTCTTATTTTTCAAATTATTTATGCTAAAATCAAAATATTTTATTTTTTGATATTAAAAACAGCAATATCAAAGTGTTGACTCTATTACAAAACAACCTAGAGGCTTTGAAATCATATTAGCAAACCATTAAAAGTACTTTATTAACACTTACAAGTCTATGGATGATATTATGATATTTGTAATAAGTTAATACATTTTTTTAATATAAATCTTGGATTGACTTTATTGTGTCTTATAATTGGTAAAGTCAAAATCTCTTATTAGACACAATTGTATCGATCATAATGACAACTAAAGTTTAAATTGGAAATGTAAACACTTAAAATGATTAAAGACTAATAGTTTCCTTCAAAAATAGTTATTTTGAATGTTTTATGCATATTTATAAAGATGTGCATTATAGGAGATCAATTGGGGCATTTGTACATGAGTATTGGATTAGGTGTGCAAATTTTATGGTGGTTAAAGAAAATGATTAATAAACAACATAAAATATATATTGGACATAAACTTGAAAAATCCACTTTTTGACCCTTGTACACACAAATAACAAATTGCATGTGTTCATTTTAACTATGTAGAAGCCAAAAAACAATAGTTATAAGAACTTAAGTCACATACAAAGGAAACCAAAAAAATCAGCAAAATCTAATGTACCACTCAAGAATGCAAAATTAGCTACAAGAGCTATTGGTACCCTTCCCTATATTATATTATTATTTCTATTTATTCAAATGAAATAGTTGAAAACTAAATAGATATTTTGATATAATATATCCAATGTCTTTCTACATATATTCTTACATCGATAGACATTCTACAATTGCAACATGGTCTATAAGAAGCCACCACAATCCATGTATGGAAAACAAAAGCCAGACCCACTGCATTAAAAAAAAAAAAAAAAAATTAATTTGATTTGTTTCTAAATTTTTTTTTGAATTTAATTTAAATTTGATTTATTTTGCTAGAACCAATTGAATAGTACAACCGAATTGTAGGACAAATAACTTACTTCATTAACCAAATTATATACATAACATGCCCATCACAAAATCCAACTTAGTTTAACTTATTTTTAATTACCTTAATAATAATATCTATTGAGCTTTGTTGCATAAAATTTCCAAATATAAATATACTACTTTTAAAAAACAAATATGCTACTTATATTTCAAACTCAGAACATTTCTATTCTTAAACCTTACGACGAAACGTCCCTAGTTTCTAGAAGTTCGATATTACACGCCAATACTGCTAATTTCCCACTGGAAAACAATAAAATTTCACGGAAGTTGCGTTTTCCGCAAGTTTCTCGTGCGCGCGTCTTTATATGCTTTTGCCCAATTCTCATTTTTTTCAATCACTCTGCTCTGTGAGTGTTTCTCCAGAAGAAGAAATCTTCTGGCTTTCTTTCTTCTTTCTGCAATTCAATCATGGCGTCAGATATTGCACCCTGGAAATCGGCATCGGCGATGAACAGACCGTCAAAGACAGAGATTTATGAGCTTTATACCATTTACGAGGAGGAAGAAGAGGGGCAAATTGAAGATCTGCCATCATCCAGTGAAAGCAGAAATCAATCTCAATTTGAGAGATTTTCAAATATTGCAAGATTCATCGCTGCAATGCTGTCATTCATTTTTCTTCTGGTTCGTCCTCTTCGGAAAGCATGCTCTGATTTAAAGAATTAGGAGGACGAGTCTCTGGATTGCTGTACAGAAAAGAGTCTGTAAAGATCTCGCTTCATTAGGGTTTTTGAAATGATTTTGGAAGATTACTTCTATGTATTACAGAATTAGTAAAATTCGATCCATACCTGAAGCTTTTGAAAGTTTTTTTTTTCTCGCAGGCTTAGAGAACAGTTCGTAGTGCATTTATAATGCTTGCTTATAAATATTCAAAATATGAGTCTGAATATGTACAGGAAACTGTGACAGAAATATTAGGTTAGAGAAGAGGAACAAGGATACAGAGGAAAATTATTTCTCTTAGAATGACGTTATTTTCTTTTTGTAAAGCTGATGTCTGAATTGCTCTGTATGTAATAAGTTCAAATGGAAATAAACTGCATTATTTAGGCCACTAATTGAGGCTTTCTTGACTTAGAATATTTAACTAGTCTTCACTAATTTAGCATCTATTAACTGGATATTGACTGAATTGGAATCTATCTAATCTTGAATATCAATGATGGCAGGTTAACAATTTCTAACAATTACACTTTTGCAATTTTAGTCTTTTCAATGCACAATTCAGGTAGGAGTTTTGGGGGAGCTTTTCAGCATACATATTTATGGTATTATCAAATTTGAGCGTTACTTCTCCATTTTCTGTTTTGTTGCAAATAAAATGGTTCTAGATTAGAATTTGGGATTTCTTGTTATAATTTGGCTATCCCAATGTATGATCTATGTATTGGGCAGTTGTTTTTATCCCAAGTCTTAAAGCAACTTAGGGTCAAATTAGTTTATTGTAATCTATTTAACTTATATGTTAGACAAATTGGTTCTTTTGTTGTCTGCATTATTGTAATTTATTCAACTTCTATGCTGGACAAATCAATTGTTGGCTGTTTTTTTGCTCCTTCAACTTAATAAACCATTTCTAATTTGAAAATAATAACCAACTTTTGATCTTTTTATTATCAAACATAACCTTATTCAATTAGTATTGTGATATAGCATTGCTTCTACAAGATTTGCAACAACTTTGTTTCCTTAAACTTCATTAGAAGCCATCCTTTTTGAATACCTAAAGATTCTCTTACTAGAATGATATTCAAGTCACATATTTTAAACAAAATGAAAAACAAGACATACTTTGAATTTCATTCAATTAAATTTATTAATCACACTAAATAAGTAATCCCCATTCTTAAAGTATTTCTATTTAATGTAATAAATAATATACATATACTTTTCAACTTTCATAACATAATTATCCTAAAACTACATATTACATATATTTAGAAGTTGTTAATCACATAGTAACTTTTAAGCATACTAAAATTAAACCTATTTATAAACATAAATTAAATCTATTCATAAACATACTAAATCTACACATGTTGATCTCAATATACATTTAAACATATTAATCAAACTCTAGGTTTCCATATAAAATCTGAAAATATAACATGCTAATTAAAATATAGGTATAAACATACTTGTACAAATTTGTGTATGTGAAGATTATATATACTAATTTAAAATCCATGCATAAACAAAATTATACAGTAGTATTAAGTGGAGAGGAGAATATATAAAAATAAACAAACATATTCCATATTATGTGTTGCATCCACTCACAAGATGGACAGCCCAAGAGTGTGCCTTGCATGGCGCTGGGAAGAGCCACTCAAGGCAGTGGCTCTTCAAACAGAAATCAGCACCCAATAATTGTTTCGATGGATTTACATTGCTTCAATAATGATCAGTTGATGGAAATTTTCCAACTGACACAACATGAAAAAAATTAGATTGTACAGTGGCTGGATCAAAATATTAACATGAACTCTGTAAAGTAATACACATATATATCTCTAACCATAAATTTGTGACATATATCCAACTGCAAATGTGCCTGCCATCAACATGTGGCCAAAAGGAAAAATCCCTTAATCTTGTAAAAACAATTGTTTCAATACATATTTACATACATAGGACCAAATGATCAGTTGATGGGAAGGAACTTTCCAACTGACATAACATGAAAACAGATTAGATTGTACAGTGGGTGGATGAAACTCTTGATAGATCCATTTCTGTAAAGCAATACACACATCCTCTACTTCAACATGAACTCTGTTCCTTTGGCAAGCAAGGAAATCATAATACCCACTAGTATTACCATATATGAAAACCTCTCAAAATTGAGATTTAGGTTTTCTGTTTTGCCAATTTCTGGATAATAATGGCTTATCTTCAATCTCTTCTTCTGTCTTCAATGGTCTCTTCATCTCCAATGCCAATTCCCAAGCTGCAAAATCCAGTGCCATGATATTATTATTATTATGACTCTGTTTAACAAAAGAAGCCCAAATGATTTCTTCAGATGTTAAAAACTTGTGCCTCTTTCACAAGCAAAAGGAGAGAGCAGAAGAGAGACATTTATAGAAAAGCATGGTCGAAGTTTCAATTCTCACGATTATTGTTATGGAGTGATATTTTAATCATTTTCCAGTGGAAGAATGGCATGTTTATGAAGAAGTCTAGAAGCTTCTTTATTGCATGTCTACATGCAACGATTTATCAATTTTCACGTTCTAATCAATGATCATATTGTCGTGTCTTCAATGGCCAATGTTTCAACCACAATTCTAGAAACATTATTATACACATGTCTTTGTGTAATTGGAGGAGTCGGAGTTAAGTAGCGTTACTACTTATCTGTAAAGTGGGTGGTGAACAGATTCAATGCTCCATCATTGGTCTGGAAGAAGAAGAAGGCGACATAAACAACTAATACATGCACTAAATACTCTTTTGCACAAGTTGTAGTCCAGTTGGCTTGGTATTCAACGTATCAAATAAGGAGCATTGAATCTGGAATAATGGTTCCTCTTTCGTATAAGGAATTCCTTCTTTTCCAAGAAAAGCCAATCCACAATATCCAAGTCAATCCTTTTAGATGAACAATACCAATTTGAATTTTTAAGAAAGAAATTGCATTTCAAGTAGGTTAGTTTTAAAAATGTGTGATCTATATAATATTTTAGTTTTAATCTAAGGTTAAGTGGTGTTGTTATTGGTGTTTCTTTTTAGGTTTAAATTCTTATTGGATTATTATGATCATGGGCTTGTGTCTTCATTAATTCAAAGTGCACAAAGATTTGGGCTTCAATTATGGATGTGGCCTCACTGATTCATATCAAAAGCATTTCACCATATTTACCAAATTTGATCTACATTAAAAAAAAATGAATATAAAAATATATCTTTAAATATTAGGTATGATTGGTTGGTTGTAGTTTTTGTAGTCTATTATACTTATATTTAAGTTATATAAATTTTTTATTTTTATTAAGATTCTTGAAGATAATATAGCTTTTAATGGTTAGCGTATTCTAAAAATCATAGGTATGCTTGGCTGTAATATATTATTGAACAGAATTATATTCAGAAATTCAATAATTATATTCAGTAATTATACACAATCGAATCCAGAAATTCACCTTGCAATTACCAATGGATTGTGGAAATCTGATGTTATTAACATAATTATATTGTAGATTCGGTAGTTCTCACTTTATTTTTTAAAAGAGGTTTATCATATTTATTATATCTTTAATCTTGCTTTGAATAGTTTTGGATATATAAATGATTAAAGTTATGCATTCTATAATAAAAATTGTAATAGAATGTAATTTGATGGTTATTAAATGTATTTAGAAATATATTCAAAATGTTTACAAATAGACAATTCCTACAAATCTAATATTATTTTGAATGCATATGTTGTTGAATTTGTATATAATAGATATAAAAGATATAGCCATATTATTTATTATGTTTGTGTATCCCCTTGAGTAATGTTTATTAAAGGTTTATCTTATATGGAAGAGACTAGAAATCTTCTCTACATTGATTTTTTTTCTTGAAATAATAAGTAAAAGTATAGGATTATTCTTCTTGGATTTTTTTTTAGTATATTTGTGATACTCTTATTCATCAAAAATTGTTTTGACAACAAAAGTTTGTGTGGCATGACCTTTTGTGAAGAGATAATTTTCTTCTTTTTGAGGGGGTCTCTTGCCTAATTTATTCTAAGAATGTCCATCTCTCTATCTTCCATTCTCTAATTTTTTGTTTCAATAAAACTAGACTTCTTTCAACAATTGTCTTGATATTTTGAATTTACTAATTCATTCATGAGGTTGATTTATCAGAAATTGGTTGCTCATTATATGTAGGATCAAGAACATGACCTTCATCTAATACTTCTACGAGAAAAATTTTAATTATAAATTATATGAGTTAAAAGGTAAACTTGCTATAATTCTTCTTGTCAACTTTATGCTCATTGTCACAATCTATTCAAAATTTTGTGAGCATTTTATAATGTTTACGAACAATAAATCCTATTGGATTGAATGAGTATCTATTTTCAAATTAGGTTAGATTTACTAAACACAACCCTATTATTGCACTTTTTTAACTCATGTAAAAAACTATGTGTAATAACCAAAAGCTAGTAGGTGGTGAATATTTACTTTATATTTCCGTAAAAGAAGAATGTCAATTTCAATAGTTAGTTTACATAATTTTAACAACATTAATTTGTTACTGGCACATTTAGAGATGCTAAGAGGAAAAACCATAAAACTAGTAAGTCTAATATATAAATAATTTTGAGAACTAAACAAATCGAGTTCCCTATTTTGGTATCACTATTATTGCATAACTTATTGTATACATTTTTCAAGTGTCTCTTACTTGCCTTAAATTTCAATTGTGTTTAATCTGAATAAACCCCAAGAATGTAAAAGAGTCAAAGGCGTCTTTCTCAAGGATTATATATGTAAGAAAGAGAGTAATAAATGGAGCAATTTAGAAGAAATTGACTCTGTATGGCAGGAGAAGCAGAAATTTACGTCAATAATGGAATAGAGAGAAGTTGTACTTAAAAATAGATTAGACAGACTGATTTGGGCAGGATCAAAGAATGGTAACTATTTTGTAAAGGAGGGCTACAATACCATTATCCGAGAATAGAAGATGGACGATATAGATATCCCTCTGAACCTTTGCTGGAATAAATCTAGCCTCCCAAAAGTGGGTATGTTTCTATGGCCTGCCTTGCAAAATAAAATTCTGACAACAGACAGATTTAAGAAATTGGGTTTTGAAGGGCCGTCCAGATGCCCCATGTGTGAGAGTCAATCCGAGGATGTTAATCACATCCTCCTCAACTGCCCATATGCCCAAAACTGCTAGAATTGGCTTCATCAATGTTTAGGCTGGAAGTCTGCTCTCCACGTTGATCTATTAAGTAACCTTAAAGCATGGTCATCACTTTATAAAGATAATCTATATAAGGATATATGGACCATCTCCCCAGCAATAGTTGCCTGGGAATTATGGAAAGAAAGAAATAGGAGGATTTTCACAAGTCAAAAATTACCATGGAGTTCAATCACAAATAAAATAGAAGCATCAATAGTAGAAAATATCAATAGTAATCTCAGAAACAAGCTAAGCTATGAAGAGGCATTCAAGAATTGGGATAACAAAATCAGAGCAAAATGGCCAAAATTAGATATTCCTCCCCTATATGGCAAAGGGGGACCCAAAGTGAAGGCTGACCAAGTTTCTTGCAAATGGATCCCTCCGAGAGAGGGATGGTATAAACTTAACTTTGACAGAGCTTCTAGAGGTAACCTCAGGGTAGCAGGTATTGGGGGGATTATTCGCAATTGGAAGTCAGAAGACATCGCTAAGTTCTCCAGTCCCATAAATCCTTCCATGAATAACATGGCAGAATGCGTAGCAGCCTTAGAAGGTTTAAAATTGTGTAGGAAGATCAACTTATCCAAAGTAGTTATCGAAGGAGATTCACAAATTATCATCAATGCCATTCCAAACAAGAAAACTCCCAATTGGTCCCTTAACTCGAAAATAGAAGAGATTAACCAAGTTATCGAGGGGATCCCGAAGTATGAAATAAGACACACATATAGAGAGGGTAATACAGAGGCAGATAAGCTAGCCAATCTAGGAGCCAACGGAGTTACAATTATGGATCACTATATCTAATAATCTACATAGGCTTATATTCTAACAAAATTTTTGGTTTTAACACAGATGCAGTAACATTCCACTTAATATGAATTTCTACTAAACAATAGGTTTGTAGTAGTTATAGGGGGATTAGTACAAATTATAGGAGGTCATTTAGCCCAAAGACATTAAATTTGGCTATAGGTAGATACTAGTATTAGCGGCCTTGCTTGAAGATCCCCAAGCAACTAAATATTATTACCTGTAAAACTCAGCTAAGATAGGAGGATAGGGATGGGCCGGGGTATTAGAGTAAGGGATGTAGGTACCTACAATCTTGGTTTATATTTTGTACATAGTACGCCTTTTTATTCAAAGGTGTGCATTAGGTATTGAGTGTTTGCAGAGCCTTTTTTACAGGTAGCATAATAAATAGTAGAGCACTTGCAAATAAAATCATAATTAAATGCACCCAATTTTCCCGTTCCATGGTGAAACTACCAGCAAGGCATAAATTTGGATCATCATCTCTTATACTCGTGAGCTCATCATGAACCAGCAGGAAATCAAAATTTAATCCTTTTCTCCTTGTTATAATTTCAACTAGTGATTACTTATGGAATAATAGCCGAAGCTAGAAGCTTAGTGCATTACTTGTATGTTTGCTTGGGGAAGTTATCATTATCATCATTAGCGGGATTCTGCCAATGATAGCACTTAGAAGGGCTGGAAAAGATGGTTTACTGTGTAGACCATAACCTTACAATACCCTACCTAGAAGTCACAAAAAATAGGCCGTACTGCATTTGAAAAAGTCAACAGTTGCATGATCGCATGAGCCCGAAAGGCTTCATGCGATCATGTGACAAGCCTTTGAGATCTCACCCTGCTGCCACATAGCCACCCAGGCCCGCTAGAACCTTCGACACCTCTGTCCAAATGGATACATCACCGTCCACGGACCCACTGCCGGAGTCAAAGTCCCTGCTGACCGCTAGAGGCTTATCGCATGGTCGCATGCGCTTGGGAAGCTGCATGCATTCATGTGACAAGCATGAAATCGCACCACAAAAACCATTGTGAACTACCTTAACTGTGACCACTGACAATTTTTCGCATGGTCGCATGGGCTTGGAAGAGCCTATGCGATCATGCGACCAACCGTAAGATGTTAACCACTGATCGCTGGCGGCTTGTTGTTTGCTTGACTGCTGACTGGCCCCACGGTGAAGTTAGAAACTGGGACCCACCTGGTCGTGATAGCGCGCTTAGGAATTATGCCACCTCACTCAAAAAATGCAGACCCACTGAGATTCTAATCCGACCATTTTCACATGATCTCATGGGCTTGAAAGATTCCATGAGATTATGCGACAACCGTCGGATCTCCATTGTTTTTACCTCAGTCCAATGGCTTTCAGAGGTTGCATTTATCCAGAAAGGTGGAATCAAATGCTGAATCCTATGCATTTACCTCAGTCTAAATGGATACATCACCGTCCACAGACCCACCGCCAGAGTCATAGTCCCTGCTGACCGCTAAAGGCTTGTCACATGGTCGCATGCGCTTGGGACGCCGCATGCGATCATGCGACAAGCATGAAACCGCACCACCGAAACTGTTGTGAATTGCCTTTACTGTGACTACTGACAGTTTGTCACGTGGTCACATGGGCTCGGAAAAGCCCATGCGATCATGCGACCAACCGTAAGATGTTAACCACTGACCGCTGGCAGCTTGCCGTTTGCTTGACTGCTGATTGGCCCCGTGGTGACATTAGCAACTGGGACCCAACTGGTCATGATAGCGCACTTAGGAAATATGCCACCTCACTCAAAAAGCATGAACCCAATGAGATTCTAATCCGACCGTTGTCGCATGATCTCATGGGCTCGAAAGATTCCATGAGATTATGCGACAGCCGTCGAATCTCCACTGCACTTGCATGGCTATGAGGAACTGGGACCCGCCTGGTCGGAGTTGCTAACTTGAAGGTTGAAAACATAGAAGGTTTTCTAACTGGAGGTCGAAAACACAGAGAATTTTTGGACCAAAAGTCAAAAACATCCTGAGCCTTCAGAGAGAAGGTTGAAAACACACTGGGTTTTTGGGCCAAAAGGCAGAAAACACAGTGGGTTTTGACACTTGAGCATTTCTTGGAACAAATAGGATGTGGCCAAAAAGGGAACGATAAGGAAATTTTGGGCAACAGTACTTTCACAATAGCAGATTAAAGGGCGTCTCCATAATACATGGTTGACATTATTATACACTCTTAGAGCAAATACTTGGAATTGATAATCATGATTAGATTCCCTTTGACATGAAGGTATTCATAGCTAATTTGTTATCATTATATGGACTAAGTCATGTTAATTATGTTACTGTAAGGAGTTAATAAAATCCCTGAGGCAATGCCCCTGGGAAGGGGGTCAATGGATACTTTTACTATTTTTCTACACAGCTAGACATGGGTAAGAGTATATGAATATATGTATAGGTATATACATATATTCATATTCTTCTTAACAAACCTTGCTAAGTGCTATATTAATGATGTCCTCAGACAGGATAATGGTATGTACATACACTTATATATATGCACATTATATATATGTATATATAAACGTATGTATATACCATCCTATCTTACTTTAAGCTAGCAAGGTCTTCTAAGCATTATTTTTACTCAGGGCAGCATTTCGTGTTACAGAAGATGAGGCATAGTTAATGCATTTGAGAATACAGTACGGAACATAGTCACAATTGGTATTCCTATATTAAGTTAAAGGATCCTAAAGTCAAAGTTTATATTAGGTATATAGATATATATATAATAGTAATAGTATATATAGATATATATACTGATGCCTAAAGCTAAGATATAACGATTTGCAAGATCAGAATCAGGAAGTCTTCAATCCTGTTACCTTTTATAGTTTAATATATATAAATATAGATATGTTGATAACAGTATATCTATATTTATATACATTTAATCACCTCCAAAAAACAATCTAAAAGAGGAAATAATTCAGCTAGGAAATTTAAAATTAAGTTGAAACATTCAGCATAGGATACATGTATGATAAGAACTGGGGATGTATTGAGCAACAAATAAAGTTATTACTTGCTTTAATGGGCAACTTGCAATTGAATCTTTTCCTTAATTAAGAATGTCGTATCAAGAGACAGGGACATATGTTTTTATAGAATCTCCTGGGATCTAAGAATAGTGTTATGTTGTTATGAAGGACTTAATAATAAGTTTGAACTACTGACATTGCAAAGCCGAACACTCATCGATCTAATGTATTTTCAAGTAAAAGTAGAAACTGATGATCTCCATGAAATGAATGTATAAATCGATTCCTTAAGTCTCCATGATCCTAACAATGAAAACAGTGTACGATTTGATGTTGAAATGAGCCAGGCTGGGAATCCACGTGCACCAATCATAGAGTGGTCGCATGATCGCATGGAATAAACTAATGCCTTGCGATCATGCGACAATGGAGTTCGGGCAGGTGAATGCGCTCTACTGGGACCCACCTATGCTAACAGCACAGATGCGATAATGAAAAGTTATAAGTTCGAGCCCGATGAGGATAGTATTAAATATTATTTCATGTGCCAATGATAAAGCGGTCGCATGATCGCGTGAATAAAATAACACTCTTGTGATCATGAGACAATGGAGGACCAGGTGGGACCCGAGTCAACAGACTTACCTATGGTGGAACAAAGAAAAGGATCCAACGGCCCTCGCATAATCGCGATCCCTGTCAAATACTTTTGTGAACTTGCGAGATCTTTCCACATGTAAAGGTGGGGCCGAGAAAAGTTGTCTAGAAGGAGGTTGCATAAGATTCTTGATCGACGGCTCCCGCTTTGCCGTTATGGAAAGAAAGATGCTTAGCGGGATATTGACATGTAGCTGTGGGACCAAAAGAGTTGTAGATACTAAATACACGGTAGTCGCTTAGTCGCTATGGTGTGGAAGATGCTTTGCGACTAAGCGGGATCCTTCCACGTGTCCAAGTGGGGCCGAAAGAGTTTGTATGCAATATCAAATCAACGGTAGTCGCTTAGTCGCTATGGTGTGGAAGTTGCTTTGCGACTAAGCGGGATCCTTCCACATGTCCAGGTGGGGCCGAAAGAGTTTGTATGCAATATCAAATCAATGGTAGTCACTTAGTCGCTATGGGAAGGAAGATGCTTTGTGACTAAGCGGGATGTTGACATGTAGCCTATGGGACCTGAGTCTTAAAGGAACTATCGAAGATGATATAATCATGGCCGTTCATTTCACAAGCTACCAGATCAATGGCATAAGTTCAAATCTGAGAATTTTTCAACAGATGCCAAACTCAAATATAGCGTCCTCTCAGATGTATTACTACATATGTCGCATGATCGCAAGAATTAAAACAATATCATGCGATCATGCGATGACATAAACCGAGCAGATGAGAGAAGATAATGAACGACAAGGAGTCTATACCAAATTATAAGGGGATTGAGGGACATTGTTGTGAAGTTAGGAATGACTCAGTGATGAGTTATAATGGCTAAAAAATGGATTGATTTCTATTAAGATGATGAGCATATGGATGATTATTGTAAATCGAATGACATGTTTTATATACTTCAACTTAGCATGAAGACAAAGTGAAGAGTATGCAAACAGAGGAATCATCGAGCTACTGGAAGAAGTTGGCCAAGTGTCAAAGCAATTTATGGTATATATAAATATATATATATATATATATATATATATATATATATATATATATATATGGGTGTTTGTATATATATTATATATATATATATATATTTATATATAAATTCTAGCTTCCTCCTATGAGTATTTCAAAATGGCGTATATATAATAACTAACAGGGCTTCAGAGTATGTTTGGCTTAAGGTACTAGACATTCTTCTCTTTCCTGTTACTTTTATATATAAGAGTCATAAATATAGGTATACTGATGACAATATACATATATTAATACATAGAGCTTTGCAAATATATATTTATATATTGGATTAGCCTCGGAACATCTCATAGATCCGGTAAGGGTATGAACACATGGTTATATATATATAATCTACATTTATATATAACCATATATTCAAACTAATTATTTTTTGCCTTACAATTTGAGGAGCTTGGAAATCTTTGCAGCTTTTTCTGAATGATGTAAATATTAGAGGCCCATAATGAACTCTGCTATTATCTTCTTTCCGATAGTTAGCCAGGTATGACTTGAAATTAGTCAGAGCACTAGTATAGTACTGAGGAGTATATTTAGTTCTGATGTAAATATGCCTAAAATGTTAAGACTCTCATGGCAGGAATTGTTAATCTTTAGCGATAAGGATTTTTAATCACAAGAGTATTTGTTTCTAGTATTATATTGTCAATAATAAAAGTATTTAACTATAGGCTTCATAGTCAATATCAAATATTCTTAGATAGGTTATGTAGCCGAGATGTAAATTTTTATTTTGATGCAAGTTAACCTTGGTCTCGGAGGAATTTTGTCTTATTTTTTTTCAGGAAGGACTATCATTCGAATGTTCAACACATATACTTGACATAGTAGGAGGATCAGAAACTCTGCTTCAATTGTACAAATGATGTAATCCTTGTCTAATCACCATTCTATGTATAATTCATGATTTTAAAAAAAGCAATCTAGAGTTTTTTCGGGACATGGGTATGCCTACGTAAATTATGTACAAATCTCGATAGGTATCGAGCCATGGGTATGCCTACGGAAAATATGTATTTTAACAAATCTTGACAATTGTCGAGTTGTGGGTATGCCCATGTAAATTTTTGTATAAGGTCAGGACCTATGGTCTCGGGCAAGGCTGGAGGTTTTCTCAACCCTTCTCTTTCCTACCAGTGTCTGCAATGAGCGGGGTCACATTGTAATATAATTATTTATATTAATAAAAATGTCTAGGGCTTCAGCCTTTTACCGATCAAAAAAAATAAAAAATAAAAAATAAAAAAATTTCAATTGTGTTTAATTTGAATAAACCCCATTAATGATCAGGTTCTAACTCCGTGTTCTTTATTATGTCAACTCCAAGGAAACAAAGTTGAGATCATGTAGAAAAATTTAGTTTGTTGGAATTTGCAAAATTGATTGTGAAATCAATATTAGGAGTTCCCCTATCAATATGGTGTTTTCCTTCCAAAATAGTGGTAACAAAATTTAAAATCAATCAATGAAAATTGTTAGCAATAGCATCACTCAAGAACATATTCAAAAAAGTGATGATACCATCCACTTCCTCATGAAAGTAACACATGTGAAGTGTTTTGGACATTTAAGAACCTTTTTCTCAAGGCATCAATTATTTAGAACCTTATAGTCGTAGGATTTTTTTCATATAATTCTTTGGAGGAATCAACTATCAAATTGGTATATTAATCATAAGTTTGAATTCCATTGATATCGCTTATACATTATGGTGTAATTTAAACCATTTAATGGTCCAATAACTTCTTGGTTTCTCTAGTGTCTAGATCATAATTTTGTGTATAAACTATTTTTAAAATGATATAAATAGGAGATGCAATAGTGTTTATAATGACACTTGCCATAATATCATATGGATATTATTGATAATAGGAGTTCTCTTATTGACATATTATAAGTCTGAAACTCTTCATGACTCACAGATCATGTCCTAAGTTAGGTTTAGAATTTTGAGTGAGTTTAGATGTGATTTTTAAATATTAAAGTTGTACTTTGAATTTGTGCTTTATCTACTCTAATTAGAGAGTGGGTATGAGTGATTGATAAAAGAACCTTTCAAACTATTCATTGATAGTAGAGTTTTTAAATTTCTAAATATATTTGTATATTTTACATAGAATATAATATACTATTGAAAATAGTTCGCTTAAATTTACGAGTTCAATTATTAGAGAATTTATTTTTAAATGAAAAGAGTTTCATTTGAATACACTGTTAAGAATGGAAGCATAAATTGAGATTAATCAAGATTTCTTAACGGAAAAAAGAATAAAAAAGAGAGTAACTTAAAAGCTCAAGTTTCCATATACATTTGATTATCATCCTAACTTTAGAGTGTTAGGTGGGCTCTAGGTGGACCTATATAACCTCTACATTTACTTCTCACTCTATTAGTTGTGGACTTCAATGTTAGTATAATGCATTGTATTATATTATGTATATGTGTTTTATATTATTTTATATTGTGCTCTCATTCAAACCATTTTGTTATATTATTTTCTTATATGATCTATGTGTATTATATTGTATGGTTTTTCTTCTTGAGGTCAAGCTAGTGAGTTGTGATTTTTTGTAAAGTAACAAATGGGACTCAAGTCTATCTCAATTAGAAATGTTACATGAATAGTACCATATTTCCCATTGGTAGTTCTTTGGGATGGGCCTTGCATAGACCTTTTCTAACTCATTGCAAGATATCAAATGATGTTTTTATATGGACTTAATAATTATTTTTACAAGACATTAGCATAGGCGACTACATGACCTTGTCATAGGCTAACTTAGACATTGTTATATTCATATTAGTCATTAATTTCACCATGTTGTTTGTTATCATATATATTTTATTTGAGATGTCTTATCATTAGTGTATGATAGTTATGTAATGTGCGACAATTGGACAACTCCAAAATTTGGGCTTGTGAGAACTGAAGAGCTCAAGATAAAATGGATAAAATAAGGAGATATTACATATTTTTTTAACTTCTAGAGATGTCTTGCTAAATAGTAGCATGGGATTGGAAGTGATACTGAAAATGTGGTAGATGTCAAGATTAAGAAATGTAATCAATATTGAAATGTGTCATCCTAATAATGTGCCATCAAAGTATCGTAATTTTGAAATGGATTTATGCAATTACCGATTAATAAATTGATGAAATTACTATTTTGATTATAGTTTCTTATAATGTTGTCTAAAAGTGTAATCAAAGATTGTTAGAACTGTTAAGATTGTGTAAAAGAAAGTTAAGACATCTTGTTGGATTAAAAGTGCCAAATGACTATCATTATCATCAATTAGAAATTAATGTATATATGAACATATATGTCATATTGTTGATATATAATTGTTACAAGATTCTATAAGTGTTGCAAGTCATTTGATTGTTGACAAATATATTATGTGTATTATAATTTACTCGTAAAATGTTTTTGATTAAGTAAAATGTTAATGTATCATATGATAAAATATTTAATGTTACATGAAGGTAGTAACTTAACTTTAACATTAAATTCTTAAATATTTTAACTTTAATTATATATACTGTCAATTAAAAACTTAATATAACAATTATGTCATCCTATAATTGTAGAATTAGGAAAAGAAAGGCTGCAGATTTTTGTTGGTTAGAGTCTCCAATTAGACTCCTCTTGTACAACGACACGAGCAGAACAGATTGATTAATGAGAAAATACAAAGAAGTATTTATACAGACTTCTTTTACAAATGGACATCTAAATGTCTAACTGGAGGATTCTGAGTTATCTGGACTTCAAGTTGTTTGAAAAAGTATTTATTCCATATAATTAGTCATTCATGTCGTCTTCTTGGTATTTGAAAATTTTTAAATAATAGTTCCACTTTCGTCTAAGTGATTCATTTTTACCAAAAAGAAACCAAGCTATTAAAGCGACCATGTCAATCCATTAATATTGTCTAGAATAATAAGAAATTGAATTTTTTCAAAGATATATGGAAACAAAATTTTACACATGCAGGTTAATCGTATAAGGGGAACATACACATAGAGTATAGCCCAAAAAATATTACCCTAAAAATATTCTGGAAGGACAAAAGCCAACAAGAGTAAGTGTTCTTTTCCTCAAATTTGTCACTTTCCTTAAGAGGTGATTCTAGAAATGTTAGAATAAAACACTTTCATGAAGATGATTTCACACACTACAAGTGTAGTGCCCAATGGTTTTTGTTGCTTAATTTTTAGTTTAGACATGTATAGCCTTATTTTAAGGCATCTTTGTTGTATTTTTTATTACTTCAAACAAATTTAGGTATGAAAAAAGTACAATGGACTAGGGTCTATGTCAGCGTTAAATGTTACTTGAATAATATCATTTTTCTCATTAATAATTTTTTATGATAGGCCTTGGACGGACCTTGCTTGACTCGCTACAAAATACTAAATTTTGTCATTGTAAAAGCTTATATTTCTTGTTATAAGACATTAGTGTATGTTACTATATGCCCTTTTTCTAAATATTATTATATATTAATATTAGTCATTAATTTCACCATCTCATGTTTTATAATATATATTCTATGTTCAAGATACCTTATCGTTGGTGTGTGATTGTTATTTCATGTGTGAAAAAATTGAACACCTCAAAAATTTGGCTCATGAGAGCTCAAGGTAAAATGAATAGATCAAGCAGCATAGATTTACATATTTCTTAATCCCTAGAGATGAGTTACTAAATAGCAGTGTAGATTTGGTAGTGATATTGGAAACATGATAGATTTTTAGATTAAGAAATGTAATCAATATTAGGATGAAACCATTCTAATATTGTTTTATCAAATAATTTAAACAAATTTTAAATGGATTTATGCAATTTTCATATTAGTAGAGTAATGACATTACATTTTTTATTATTGTTACTTATATTGTTGTATAAAAGTGTAATCAAACATTGTCACTTGCTAAGATTATGTAAAAGAAATTTAATATATCTTATTGGTTTATAAGAGTCAAAATATCAATCATTATTGTAAATTGGAAAATATATTATATTTGAACATATATATCGCATTGTTGATATATATTGATTAGAAGTCATATGATTATTTTAGTATATGTTGTGTGTTGTAATTTACTCATAATTTACTCATAACATGTTAATGTGTCATGCTATAAGATGTTTGATATATTACTTGAAACTAGTAACTTAACAGTATGATTATCTTAAACATTTTTTACTTTATTATACCCATCAGTATTCCCATTTATGAAAATCTCTCCAATTGGTATTTATACCTACTATCACTCGATGACAACAATAGCATGTTATCAATATTCTCCTCCTCTTCTTCCTCCTCCTCATAAATGGTATGAAGCTCATAAAATTATCTTCAATGGCCTCTTCATGGCTAAAGCCAATTCCCACCCTAAAATTTCTGAACACGTGATATAATTGCAGAAATATCCATAAAAAAATGTTGTTGGATTCTATTATAGAATGTACAATTAGACTCCTCTTTTACAACAAATGGAGCAGATTGATTGATTGAAGAGAGAATACACTTCTTTGACAAACATGGAGAAAGTTTCAACCACAATCCTAGAAACATATTATACACATGTCTTTGTGTAGTTGGAAGATTGAATCATCTATCTTTACTAGTTAGTTGTAAAATGGGTGGTGAATATATTCAATGCTACCTATTCACAACTATATTTGGTCTGGAAGATTCTAGAATCATATTTTGGGGACTAAGAAAATGGTTAAATAGTTTTCTTGGTTTATAAATGGGGGATATCTTCGTCTTTAAAATGATAAAATGGTTCACTAAGATCTTTTATTATATCAATTTTATTTACTTTTAATCTAAAGTTGTGTGTGATTGTATATGAGTTTCTTTACTTTTCATATTATTTTTTATACAAGTTGTATCATATTTATTGTATCTTTAATTTTGTTTTGAGTAATTTCTCATCTTATAAATTTGATAGAAGTCATTTTTTATGAAAGGTTGTAATAGGTAACAATAATTGTTCTTAAATGTATTTAGAAATTCATTCTAAAGGCCTACAACAAGATCATTTCTAATACTATTTTTGCATGTAGGTGGTGTTGAATCAATATAAAATTGGTCTAAAAACTAGAGGCACATTATTTATTATGTTAGTGTATCCGCTCTAAATAGTATTTATTGAAGGTTTCAATCTAGAAGGAAGAGATTGAACTTCTTCTCAACGTTGATTTTTGTTTTTTAGAAAAAGTAAATTTAAATATAAGATTCCTTTTTTAGCAATTTTCTAGCATCTTTTGGATACTCCTATTTATCAAAAAATGTTTTGACAACAAAACTTTCAGTGACAAGATCTTTGGTGAAGAGATCATTTTATTCATTTTTAGGGGACGTTTTACCTGCTTTATTTTAAGAAAAATCATCTCTCTACTTTGGATTCTTTTATTTTTCATTTCAATTAAAACAAGATTTATTTTGATAATTTATTAGATCATTTCTTTAATCATCTTCATATTTGGAATTTACTAATACTTTCATAAGTTTGGTTTATCAAAAAGTTATTTTTTACTATATGTAAGATCAAGAACATGACCGAAATCTAATACTTCTATGAAGAATTTCCTTATTTTGAAATATTTGATTTAGAAAGTCGTAAACTTATAATAATCCCTCTTATAAGCTTTATGTTCATTATAAAACTCAATCCAAGATTCTTTGAGGATTTTTTTTATGTTTATGAGAAAAGATTCCTCCTTTCTCAATAAAAGGACTATTAAATTGAATGAGTACATATATTTTTAAGTAAAAGTTAGTTATTAAAGACGTCTCTACTTTGTACTTTTTGGCCTAGACAAGATAGTTTCATGTGTAACAACCAATAGCTAGTGGAGGTGAATACTTGTTTTATATTTCCTCGAAAGAATATATTCAACATTGATAATTTATTTACATAATTTTAATAGCGCTAGTTTTTTATTGGCATATATATGGATCTTGTGAGGAGCAAACATAAAATCATTAATTTTCTAATATAATTAATGTTGAGAATTGTATCATTATTTTTACATGTAAATTAATATAACTCATTGCTCACCTTCTTGAAGTGTTTCTTACTTGTATTCAATTCTAATTGCGGTTGATTCTCATAACCCCTATGTGATTAGGTTCTGACTCCATTTTCCATACTCTCTCAAGTCTAAGGAAATTTTTTGTTTTGGCAATGAATATACCAAGTATGAGGTCATGCAGAAATATTTAGTTTTTTGGACCTTGCATTGTGAAATTATTATTATGAGTTCTTCTATCAATATATTAATTTCCTTTCAAAATAGTGGCAATAAAATTAAACATCCATGAATGAAAAATATTTCCCAAGATCCTATTCAACTTGAAAGTAATCCATGTGAAGTGTTTTTAACATTCCAAAACCTTCTTAAGCCATCAATTATTTACAATCTTATTATATTTTAAGATTTTTTTCATAATATTCTTTGGAGGAATCAATTATTAGCTTGACACATTTTTTATAAGTTGGAATTCCAACAATATCTTCTATGTACAATATGACATAATTTAAAGTATCAAGTGGCTCAATTTATTTTTAGGGTTTTCTAGTATCTACATTACAATTTTGTACACAAATTATTTAAAACAAATTTAAAATGATATAAATAGAAGATGGAATAGTCTTTATAATGACACTTGCAACAATATTGTTGATAATATGAATTCTCTTATTGACATATTGCATTCCCATGTGTGAAACTATTCATGACTCACATATCCTAAGTTAGAAGAGTAAGTTTATATGTGATCTTTAAGTATGGGAGCTCTCCTCTAAGTTTTTACTCTAACTCCTCAAGAGTGGGTGAGGGTTATTGATTAAAGAACTATTCTAATCATTCTTTATTATAGTTGTAAATATTATAAATAACTTTGTAGATTTTACAAAATAATTGAAAATGTTTAAGAACTCAAAATGATTTTGTAAATTTGGTTTTCACATGTTGAATTTGAAAAAGTCAATTGTATGAAAAAATGTATTAGGATATGGAAGTTTGAAATACCAAATAAATGTGGAGATTTAGTGTTGAGTAGTTTAGTGAAAGGTTGCAAAAGCCAATAACTTTTATTTAAGGGGAAGGAAATGTTATTATTTCACTAAAGAAAATATGAAGAAAAATATGTGTAGAAAAAATAACCTTGAAACACTAGCAATATCATGACAAATATTCAAGTAAAGAAATGGAGTTGGGTTTTTATTAAATAGTACTTAATAGCATGTTCAGTAGTAGCCCTAATAGATTTGTAAAAAAATTAAGACTAGATAATGTTAGTGGTATGGGATTAAACTATAATCAAATAAGATTAGAGAATGTAACATGTAATTTGGGGTAGGAATTATCCCATTAAATATACTAGATATGTTGGTTATATACAAATATTTTTTTTCTTTAAATATTGCAAACTCAAATTTTTAACTTGACACAAGCTTAGAGAGAACACTTATAGGGATCTCTTCATATTAGCTCAAGATTGTTGAGAGCACTATTAGAAGGCCTTAGTCTCCAAGGTATTATCATTCTGCTCAAACCTACAATCTCAATGGCTCATTGTAGACACGCAACCCTGTGAATGTAGTGGTCTAGTAGATATTTGAACCTTGATGACTACCGCAACAATATTATAATTCGACCATTAAATGATACTCTTATCAACTATAAAAAAAATATTTTTATCAAAGAAAAAAATAGATTTTGAATGTCCCACAAACCTTTTACAAAGTGTTGATCACGAGATAAGCATTAGAGAAACATCCACAACGAAAAAACCTAACAACCCAAGAATTCAGAAACTATCCAAAACTCCTAGACAAATGATCGAAGAAAAGATCAACCGTAGAAAACCACCGTTAAACTAACTGTTAAATTGTAGCATATGATGGATGTAGAAAAAATCATTACTATGTATTGTGGATTTGTCCTGTGACTGGTATGGCATCAGTGGATTGAATATTCCTAAATTTCCAAGCAATACAAACATGAATATTAATAATTAGAAAACTTTAAAAAGGTAAAATAAATTTAAGATGAGTTTTATAGTTTTCCGGGGCTCAAATCCAGCAGAGACAACATTCAGCAATCATTTCCCATAAATATGTCATATTTCTCTCTATAAAGGCAAGGATTACAAATGGTTACAAATCATTTCGTATGCCTTTGTGAAAAAACCTTTCACAGCTTCAAATTCAGATCTATATTTTCTCCAAATTCTGGAATACAGAAAGCAATCTTTCCCACAGTAAAAGACACCGATTGAAGCAAAATCTTCACAGATCATTTCTTGTTCACCAATACACAAAATCCCTCTTTTAACTCAATAAAACAGAGTTTGTTTGAAAAGGGGACGAATCAGAAGAAAAACTAAAGACAACATAACAGCCATGAATCCTGCAATATTCGAAAACCCCTGAAATTGGGATTTATGCCCCCTTTCACTGGATAATAATAATGTTAAATCTGCAATTTGCTCGTCTTCTTCGTCCTCATAAATTGTATGAAGTTGATAAAGTTCTGTTTTTAATGGCCTCTTCATGGCTAATGCCAATTCCCACCCTGAAATTTCTGAAGACATGATAAAATTGCAGAAAAAAAAGAAGAAAACTGGATTTGTTTCGTATTGCAGAGCAGATTGGTTGAGATTATGTTAGAGGCGAGAGAGTATATAAATACGCAAACACGAGGAATTTGCAGGGAAATTTTCCTTCCGTTAACATTTTTTTATTATTTTCATGTGGAAAAATAGCTGCAGATAGCGTGTAATATGTGAAGTTCTAGAAACTGTGATAAATTCTTCTCCAAGTTTTATCGTTATAGGAAGTCTATAATGACTAGAAAGATTCGTTGCACGCATGCATTATACATCAAATGCCCCTTGTGTGTTTATTTGACACTGGATATTCTTTTTAATTGAATTTTTAATAAGTGAAACTTCTAATAGAAGCATAAATCTAGTTTCCTACTTTTCTAAGGGAAAAAAAAATTATAATTGTATTATTGAACAAACAATGTCATTTTTTAGAGGTTAGTTATGAAGTCATTTTAGTTATCTAATATGGAAGCATGAGTCTTCCGTTTCTAATGTTGGAATCTTATCATTCAACAAAATTTGATCTCTCGTAGGCTCATTGAGAATCTTTCAACTTAACATATAGACCAAAGGCACACTGACATTATAGTACAATTTTGGATAAAAGAAACATCTAAAATAATTTAAGATGAATAGTTTATTCAATAATGAAAATTTAGTTTCTTATTTTTCAAATTAATTATGCTAAAATCAATATATTTTATTTTAATTTTTATTAAAAACAGCAAAATCAAAGTGTTGACTCTATTACAAAACAACCTAAAGGCATTGAAATCATATTAGCAAACCATTAAAATTACTTTATTAATGCTTACAAGTCTATGGATGATATTATGATATTTGTAATAAGTTAATGCATTTTTTTAATATAAATATGGGATTGATCTTATTGTGTCTTATAATAGGTAAAGTCAAAATCTCTTATTAGACACAATTGCATCGTATTATTGAACACAGTAATGACAACTAAAGTTTTTGGAAATGTAAACACTTAAAATGATTAACAACTAATAGTTTTCTTCAAATATAGTTATCCTCAATGTTTTATGCATACTTATAAAGATGTGCATTATAGGATATCAATTGGGGCATTTGTGCATGAGTATTGGATTAGGTGTGCAAATTTTATGGTGTTTAAAGAAAATAATTAATAGACAACATAAAAAATATATTGGACATAAACTCGGAAAATCCACTTTTTGACCCTTGTACACAAAAATTAAAAATTGCATGTGTTCATTGTACTACGTAGAAGCCAAAAAAGCAATAGTTATAAGCACTTAAGTCACATACAAATGAAACCAAAAAAAATAGCAAAATCTAATGTATAATTTAAGAATGCAAAATTAGATACAAGAGCTATTGGTAACGTTCCCTATATTATTATTTCTATTTATTTGAATGAAATAGTTGAAAATTAAATAGATACTTCGATATAATATCATCCAATGTCTTTCTACATATATTCTTACATCGATACACATTCTACAATGGCAACATGGTCAATAAGATGTCAGCACAATTCATGTACGAAAACAAAAGGCAGACCCACTGCAGAAAACAAAAAATTAATTTGATTTGTTTCTAAAAAGTAGTTTGAATTTAATTTAAATTTGATTTGTTTTGCTAGAACCAATTGAATACTACAACATAATTCTAGAACAAATACTTACTTCATTAACCAAATTATATACATAACATGCCCATCCCAAAATAGAACTTGAATTTAATTTACTTTTTATTACTTAATACTAATATCTATTGACCTTTGTTGCATAAGATTTCCAAATATAAATATTCTACTTTTAAAATATAAATATGCTACTAATATTTCAAACTCCGAAATAGGTAACAATTACAAAAAAATTCTATTATTTTTGGAGTGAACACCAAATTGTCTTAAACCTAACGACGAAACATCCCTAGTTTCTAGAAGTTTAGATATCATACTGCAAATTTCCCACTTGAAAACAATAAAATAATCTCTCCAATAAAATTCACGGAAGAAACGTTTTCCGCAAGTTTCTCGTCCGCGCGTCTTTATATGCTTTTGCCCAATTCTCATTTTATTCAATCACTCTGCTCTGTGAGTGTTTCTCCAGAAGAAGAAATCTTGTGGCTTTCTTTCTTCTTTCTGCAATTCAAGCATGGCGTCAGAGATTGCACCCTGGAAATCGGCATCGGCAATGAAGAGACCGTCAAAGACAGATCTTTATGAGCTTCATACCATTTACGAGGAGGAAGAAGAGGGGCACATTGAAGATCTGCCGTTATTATCATCCAGTGAAAGCAGAAATCAATCTCAATTTGAGATATTTTCAAATATTGCAAGATTTGTCGCTGTAATTGTGTCATTCATTTTTCTTCCGGTTCGTCCTCTTCGGAAAGCATGCTCTGTTTTAAAGAATTAGGAGGACGAGTCTCTGTATTGCTGTACAGAAAAGAGTCTGTAAAGATCTCGCTTCATTAGGGTTTTTGAAATGATTTTGGAAGATTACTTTTATGTATTACAGAATTAGTAAAATTCGATCCATATCTGAAGCTTTTGAATGTTTTTTTTTTCTCGAAGGCATAGAAAACAGTTCGTAGTGCATTTATAATGTTTGCTTATAAATATTCAAAATATGAGTCTGCATATGTACAGGAAACCGTGACAGAAATATTAGGGTAGAGAAGAGGAGCAAGGATACAGAGGAAACTTATTTCTCTTAGAATGACTTTGTTTTCTTTTTGTAAAGCTGATGTCTGAATTGCTCTGTATGTAATAAGTTCGAATGGAAATAAACTGCAATATTTATGCCACTAATTGAGGCTTTATTGACTGAAAGAGTATTTAACTAGTCTTCACTAATTTAGCATCTATTAACTGGATATTGACTGAAATGGAATCTAGCTAATCTTGAATATCAATGATGATGGCAGGTTAACTATTTCTAAAACTTCCACTTTTACAATTTTAGTCTTTTCCATTCACAATTCAGGTTGGAGTTTTGGGAGACTTTTTCAGCCTACATATTTATGGTATTATCAAATTTGAGCGTCACTTCTCCATTCTCTGTTTTGTTGCAAATAAAATGGTTCTAGATTAGAATTTGGGATTTCTTGCTATAATATGGCTATCCTATTGTTATCCCAAGTCTTAAAGCAACTTAGGGTCAAATTAGTTTGTTGCAATCTATTTAACTTATAGATTAGACAAACTGGTTCCTTTGTTGTTTGCATTATTGTAATTTATTCAACTTCTATGTTGGACAAATCAATTGTTGGTTGTCTTTTGCTCTTTTAACTTACTAAACCATTTCTAATTTGAAAATAATCACCAATTTTTTAATCTTTTATTATCAAACATAACCTATTCAATTAGTATTGTAATATGACATTGCTTTTACAAAATTTGCAACAACTTTGTTTCCTTAAACTTCATTAAAGGTCATCCCTTTTAAATACCTAAAGATTCTCTTAACAACAATCCAATATAGTGCTTTTAAATGAGTACTAATCGACAACTCCCACTTCCTAGATCTTGTGTAAAACATTGTGTACATATAAGCTTACACATTGCACTTTGAATAAGTTCATTGCACTTTGGACGAGGGTTGCGCGCAGTTGGAGTCCCTGCCTTAGGTAGGGGTGTAGGAGAAAGTGTTTATTTGGCTGGGTGTTGTGCAGTGGACAGAATTGAAGTTATAATAACATTGTCAATTCAAGAGAAGGAAGAAAAGGGAAGAGGACAGTAGTGTTGTCACAATTAATTGCAAAGAGAATCAATGATGTTGCTATAGTGTAAGGGAAAACATAAAGTTCAACAAGGAGAGCGCTATAGATTTCAGAGCATGATAAGCATAGAGGTAGTTGTGGGCTACCAATCCATCAATAACCATTATGAAGAACAATTAGTGGAAATAGGAGGGCAGATCCATGCTGTGAAAGAGGCATTGAAAGCGCAATGAATTTTGTAAAATGAGGAAAGAGCACAGAGCCTTAAAAGTTTCAGGGTCAAGGACAATGGGATCTTAGAAGCTAGGACTGCTACAAAATTATCCAAAGAGACGTTATGAGGATCAGTGATACTGTGTCATAGAGTACAACAAGACATCATGAATACAAAGAAATAGTGACTTACAGATATAGGGGCATATTGACAAGGAGACAATATAAGACAATTTTCAGCTACAGTAGCAGCGAAGAGTAGGTGACAAACATTGGATTAGCAATGCATGGAAAATTTCAATAGATAGAGGTATAATTGAAAGAACAACAATGACCTTGAATATCAAAATATTGTAATGTTAGTATGCTCATAAAAGTGAAAACAAAGTTACAGTCTTCTATCACACACAGATTAATAGTTTGAGCCTTCAAACCTAACTGTAATGCGAATTATCATTTACCTGGTTCAATGTGAATACAATCAAAAGGGAGTGTCTTGAAGTTAAAAATTCCATATTTATATACACGTTAAAAGTACAAGGCAAATGCTTGAGTCTTCCATTTCTGAAGTCTTTTGCATACAACATTCAGGCGGAATGTTGGACATGTAATTATTGGATGAGGAGAATATACTCTGTATTTAGAACTCCTATGTTTTAATTTAAATGCTCTGGAGTAAAATTTTGTTTGTTATTACAATGAAAAATACTAAAAGTTCGAGTTATTGGTTGTCTGGATTAGATACTTGTTCTCTCAAACACCCATCGAGGACTACATCAACTTGTATAGTTCAACCAAATGAAACACACAATCATCATTTTACACGATTATCCCAGCTTATCGGAACCTTAAGAAGAAAGATTTATCATCAAACCAGAACGGTATGGGCTAATTTATTCTACATTGATTGAAACAAATATGCACTCTTGTATACCTTCAACATTTTTAGAACATAGGTGCAGTTATGAGAAAGCAAAATTTTGACAGAATTTGAGTTTAGTTGATGAAAAGAAAAAGATGCATTAACAAAGAACCACAACAATGAGACTTCTACCCATTGTTCAACCAAATATGAGTAACATATTCTTTCCTCTACAAGTTGAACAAAGCAGATAACATAGCCAGAATTATAGCCTATGTCAAAAAACAAATTTCACACTTATTACGCCACCTGGATTTCAGGGTTCTCTGTGGCATTTCCAAGACTGTTATGCTGGAGTATATAGTTTGTTAAGCAAGCAATATAAGCCATGAAATTAAAACCTAGATGGTACAAAGTGGGTTTATGTGATATATTGTAATGCTAGGCTCAAGCCCAAAAATAAGTGTAACAACATAATTAATTCAGCCCAAAGAATGATAACATAGCATCTAAGAATGTTGGCAGTAGACCAGCATTCCTCGTGAGGTTCGCGACATGGCTTAACCGCTTCTTATGTCTTCTATAAGTCTAGTGATTGTATCGGACACTGACAGGTCGATCTTTTGGTGCAGTGGCAACTACTACTTGTAACAAGTGGTATCAGAGCTTAGTCACAAGTTCAAATCCATGCAGGCCACGACGAGTGACACTGGGAGGGGGATTGTTGGCAATGGGCCAGCATCCCTCGCGGGGTTCGCGACATGGCTTAACTGCCTCATGTGTCTTCTATAAGTCTAGTGGTTGTATCGGGCATTGACAGATCAATATTTTGGTGCAACAACAACTACTACTTGTAACAAAGAATGCCCAAAAAAATTATCTAAAAAGGAACCAATGAGAAAATAGTATTGTATAATGTAGGAGGATTGGCAAGGGGTGGTTTACTCCAAGCATGATCATAAGAATGAAATCTTGATGGTATAAAACTAAGGGTTTTCTACCAAAATTGACATGCTAAGACTAGAACCAAAATAAAAGTGCAATTACACCATTCACTTATGTCAAACATACAATTATCACAAGATTTGAGAAACCCAATAGCTTAAAAGTGAAATTATCTCAGGTAATTCATAATGTAGGTAGAGGGAAAGGATTTATTTCAAGTTAGATTGTCAAGGATTTTATTTGAAGTCCATTCAATTGCTGCTAGCATGGCCTTACTAATGTGAAAATCTGCCTTCAATTATGCCCAATGTACTTAACATAAGATATGCAAAATCCCAAAATGCCCCACAACCAAAATCATCACAAGACGAAAATGACATTTTAATGTGGGTAGATTGGTGGGACTTGGTACAAATCTCCAAATTGATCATCAGATTAAACCCTACATGGTGCAAACTAGGGCTTTATATACTAAATTGGTATGCTATCGCAGCATACAAGCAGTATTAGTATGTTTGCTACACCTTAGTTTAACCATATGCCACAAAAATTAGACACAAGACCATATAAAATTTGAAAGCCTTATAAATATTTTGAAAAAAAGAAAAGGTGTACAATCCCAAATAGAATATTTGGGTATCAATTAATAAACAAGTGAGAAATTATGCAGAGCTTACATTTGCATGAGTTTCTATAGAAGATATGAATTGCATATTGGCCCTCAACCATTGTGTGTATGCTTCCATGCCCTTCTTTTCCCCGTCTCTCAGAAATGGAAATGCTAGAAATATTTTAATTCTATCAAACCCCATAAATAGAAATGCTAGAAATGTTTTGATAACATCTTGGAATTAAAATGAACCTTAACCTTAACAAAGAACACATGAAAGGGAAAATAGGTACCGTTTGAAGGTAAAATATTACATAACCCCACCCTAACAGAGAACATATGATACAGAAAATGAGTACAGTTCATAGGCAAACTATTACATAACCCTAATAACAATGCAAAATAATAGCAAAGACACTTGGAGCTAAACAAAATAACCAAAACAAAGAAAATATCATTTCTCCAAATTCTATTATGTTGTAAGTCAAAAATCATCCCAATGTAGCAGTTGTAATTGGCCAAAACCAACATGATTTACAATACAGAGCATAATTTGACAATACATTCATTGTTAGGATTGTCCAATTGAGAAACCGTGTCAACAAAATGTTGGTGAAGTTACGTAGTCTGCTAGAGATGTGGCTAAGAATTTATCATTAAAACCAAATGGGCATCTACAAGAAGACTTGTTCCTTCAAGAAATCCTCCCTGTGAGTCCTAAAAAGGTTGGGGTTTCTCATGGGAAGGAATAATTAATTGCAAGCATTAGAAAGTACAACTAAATCACTGAAATTTAACCCTACATAAATTGGTTGAAAATGTGTCAGTCTTAAATTTAACCCTACATAAATTGGTTGAAAATATGACAATCCTCATGATTTGTTTGATGGAATTGCCCAAAATCTCCAAAGACAAAACCCACACAAATCTAGATCATTCAATCACATTAAAAATTATGGGAAGCCAATAATGGAAGGCCAAATTTTCATACTTTATAAGAGCATGTTGACAGAATAATAGGTTATTTGTTTGATCCATAATTGCCACATTTCCTAAGTTATTAGCTCTTCATGATCATTCCCAATTTTTGGGTTTCATAAGTTCAGGGAGATATTATTAGCTAGCTTAATAGCAATGAAAAATTAGGGGAATGTAGCTCTTATTACAAAGCTTGGACGAACTTAGTTAGAGGACATCGATTCAATAAAAAATTTGAGGCAATAAAAGAATCGTAGTCTATATTTCATATTAAAAACCAAAAAAATAAGGTTAGATTTTATCTACTTGCCTTTGATTCACCCAATGTTTTTCTTTCAAATTTATAAATAAAAAAATCTTAAATACCCTAGCAAAATACTACCCACCAATTAGAAAATTAGATAAAATAATTAGAAAATCAAATGAAAAAATTGAAAAATTTATTCTACACTAATGAAACAAATGTGTACTCTTGTATACCTTAAACATTTTTATAACATAAAAGCAGTTATGCGAAAGCATAATATTGACAAATTTTGAGTTCAATTGATTAAAAAAAAAAAATCATGAACAAAAAACCACAACAATGAGACTTCTTCTCATGTTCAACAAAATATAAGTACCATATTCTTGCCTCTACAAGATGAACAAAGCAAATAACATAGCCAGAATTATAGCCTATGTCAAAGAAACAAATTTCACACTTATTATGCTACCAATGAGAATATCAGCTAGTACAAAGTAACGAATTTGACCTACATCACACCATAAACTAGGGAGGCAAGCTTGGTCTCTATGATAAATCTATGGTTTCATTGGCAATGGCCTTCCATCATACCAATCTTCACCTTGTCCTTTAGTTCTCTCATTCTCTCCCTCAACGTCCCCAGTTTTGTACTAGGAGAGCACCCATAGAAACTAGTGGCAACTAGCTTCTAGTCCATGCTAGCCAATTATGTAATTTTCTCTGCCAGATATGTAATTTTCTCCTTCAAAAAAATGGCCTTGCTTCTAAATTCCACAAATAGAATGGAGGAGGGAGGTTGGTGATCTAAACATTTAAGGGAGCCTACAAAATGCCACATGAAACCTCCAGCAATAGACACATCTTTTGTCCCTACAAAGTGCCACAAATCCATCCCTGGAGCCCTATTTTTGCTAAAATTTCCTGGATGAAAAAATGAAAAAACTACTAGGAAAAAGGAAGACACCCAATGAGAAAGCAAATAATAAAATGCAAAAATTTTGTTTAATAAGAAATTTTAAGCCAACCATGGTATAATGGGAAAGTTTGGAAGTTGCACAACTACCAAAGTGGTAATTAATGGGAAATAACTGACTGAAAACATTAGTCCCTACCATTAGAAGGCATGGACTAATAATTTGTTACTTATCTTACTTTCTTCTTCAGCAGTATATGGAAACATATCAACATTTAGTTTGACACTAGTCCTTGTAGGTATGCTTACTAGTTTACTCATATCTATAGAGAATTATGTTGATTGAAGTAAGTCAAATAAACATTTCTATTTCGTTACAATTGAGCACCCAATCATTAGTGTATATCTTCATGACCTACCAATTTTAAGCTTACAAGTTAACATTGTCTTTGTATGATTTAACAAATTAAGGTCATTAATTATAATGATTGTATCATCCATATATTATGCAATTGTGATCTTTAAATAATTTTTCCTTTGAACATAAACATTTGATTCAACATTTATTTTTACAAAACCATCCAAACAAAGATAGACATGTATATCTGAGCTTGTACAAATCTCTTCATATTTTCTTTGACTTGTATAGAATTTTTCATGCTTGCACACCAACCCTTCATTCCATAAAGTCACAAATCTTTATGATTCATTCATATAGATATCGTCTTCAAGTTCTCTATTTACAAAAAAAGTGGGGCAAAGGCTAGAGTTTGAACCCTAGGAATTTGTAATTGTTGTATTTATACTCTAATTATAGAAATAGGAGAAGAATCATACATTGTGTAATGCAACACTAATCGTGGTTCTTTAATAGAGATTAAACATAAATCATACACAATTCAAACATAAATTTGCACAATAGCCATTAGTCTCTTTTATATGCACTTATCTCTTTATTGTGTGCAATGCCTTATATAGTATGGTTTTATTCACAATATCACATTTTCTTCTTCTTCTTCTTCTTGTTTCATAGATACATGCCCCTGCATTTGTAATATCTTGTTATCCTATTCATATACATGTGATTCGAGACGAATCTTTACAAAATATGGGTATTCCTATTTGACCTAGTTGGCCTCATGCTTGCAGTGGGATTGAGGGAACTTTTCTTAAATTGATTTCCTCTTTCCCCATTTCTCTTCCTATTCTCTAGATTTCTTTGTTATAAACCATGGGGAACAAACCTATAAATCTTTTGAATTTCCTAATGTGGTTCCTCAATTTACTTAACCAAATTTTGTATTTGTATGATTAACTAGCCACTATATTTATATGGATGTACAAGAAAGAAAATTCCTAGACTTCTTAGGGTTTATGTAGAACCCTTTATCACGGGTCATGGAAGCAATATCCATCATGGCTATTGCCTTGGAAAATGGTGGAGTAAGTGGTTGTCTCTTCACTTCATTCTCTCTATTTCTAGCTAAAAATAGATGACCTTGTCATATTTGCTAACATTTTTTTCTTCACATGAGCAAAGAAAATGAACAACTTTCAAAGTATGGGGAGACCAAATCAACTAGAAACATTATGTAATTAGAACTCATATAAATTAATCTCATATTTGGAGAGAAGTTGTAATTTCCTCAGCTTAAAGTATCTTGATTGTGGACACTTATCAAAGGTATGTTTATGCCATTTCACTTTGATATGAGGACTACACTTTCACATTTTCAATACTTGTTGTTGTCATCTATTTTATGTATTCATCTTTTGGAACCTCTCTCTTTAGAATTATAGACTATTGAACCTAAAATGTTTTTTATTAAGGTAACAACAGGTTTTGAAGGGACCCTGAAACCCTTTACAATACTGTAACTTAAGATAAAACTATAGGAGTTCCATAATTACAACAATCCAACCAAAACATAGGCTCGGACACCTAAGAACACACTTAAGATATAACATTACAAGCACCCAAGACGATTCAATCTAGCCAAGAAGAGGAAGGACACACAAATTGCAGAACACTAAAAAGCCTTAGAACAAGGCTATTCAGAATTCTCCTTTTTATGAGAACGGAGGGTCATGTCGAAGAATGAGGAGGATTTCTTTGAATTTTTCCCTTTAACAGTTATCCAACCATTGAACCTAAAATGTTATGATTATTTAAGTAGTATAATATTTCTAGTAGTTTTTGGACCATACTGCATGGTATGTTTAAGCGAATCTAGTGGTCAAACCTGGAATGTTTGAATTCAAATATACCAAATGTGAACTAGAAACATATAGGAAATTGAGACAATGCAAACAAATTAATCTCAAAGAAAAGTTTAATGTTTCTTATATGTCCTTTGTAATTATTTAAAAATGTACAATTACAACAATCTATTTTAGGGGTTTCTTGAGAACTTATTATTTGTCTATGTTTTAGGGGTGTTTTGAATCTGAAATTTTAGACAAACAAGTATTGTTTGTCTAAAATTTCCTAGACGAGAAAATGAAAAGACTACTAGGAAAAAGGAAGACACCCAATGAGAAAGCAAATAATAAAATGCAAAAAATTTGTTTAATAAGAAATTTTGGGCCAACCATGGTATAACAGGAAAGTTTGGAAGTTGCACAACTACCAAAGTGGTAATTAATAGGAAATAACTGACTGAAAACATTAGTCCCTACCGTTAGAAGGCAGGTACTAATAATTTGTTGTACTTATCTTACTTTCTTCTTCAGCAGTATATGGAAACATATCAACATTTAGTTTGACACTAGTCCTTGTAGGTATGCTTACTAGTTTACTCATATCTATAGAAAATTATGTTGATTGAAGTAAGTCAAATAAACATTTCTATTTTGTTACAATTGAGCACCCAATCATTGGTGTATATCTTCATGACCTACCAATTTTAAGCTTACAAGTTAACGTTGTCTTTGTATGATTTAACAAATTAAGGTCATTAATTATAATGATTGTATCATCCATATATTATGCAATTGTGATCTTTAAATAATTTGTCCTTTGAACATAAACATTTGATTCAACATTTATTTTTACAAAACCATCAAAACAAAGATAGACATGTATATCTGAGCTTGTACAAATCTCTTCATATTTTCTTTAACTTGTACAAAATTTCTCATGCTTGCACACCAAACCTTCATTCCATAAAGTCACAAATCTTTATATTTCATTCATATAGATATTGTCTTCAAGTTCTCTATTTACAAAAAAAGTGGGGCAAAGGCTAGAGTTTGAACCCTAGGAATTTGTAATTGTTGTATTTATACTCTAATTATAGAAATAGGAGAAGAATCATACATTGTGCAATGCAACACTAATCTTGGTTCTTTAATAGAGATTAAACATAAATCATACACAATTCAAACATAAATTTGCACAATAGCCATTAGTCTCTTTTATATGCACTTATCTCTTTATTGTGTGCAATGCCTTATATAGTATGGTTTTATTCACAATATCACATTTTCTTTTTCTTATTCTTCTTGTTTCATAGATACATGCACCTGCATTTGTAATATCTTGTTATCCTATTCATATACATGTGATTCGAGACGAGTCTTTACAAAATATGGGTATTCCTATTTGACCTAGTCGGCCTCATGCTTGCAGTGGGATTGTGGAACTTTTCTTAAATTGATTTCCTCTTTCCCCATTTCTCTTCCTATTCTCTAGATTTCTTTGTTATAAAACATGGGGAACAAACCTATAAATCTTTTGAATTTCCTAATGTGGTTCCTCAATTTACTTAACCAAATTTTGTATTTGTATGATTAACTAGCCACTATATTTATATGGATGTACAAGAAAGAAAATTCCTAGACTTCTTGGGGTTTATGTAGAACCCTTTATCACGGGTCATGGAAGCAATATCCATCATGGCTATTGCCTTGGAAAATGGTGGAGTAAGTGGTTGTCTCTTCACTTCATTCTCTCTATTTCTAGCTAAAAATAGATGACCTTGTCATAGTTGCTAACATTTTTTTCTTCACATGAGAAAAGAAAATGAACAACTTTCAAAGTATGGGGAGACCAAATCAACTAGAAACATTATGTAATTAGAACTCATAGAAATTAATCTCATATTTGGAGAGAAGTTGTAATTTCCTCAGCTTAAAGTATCTTGATTGTGGACACTTATCAAAGGTATGTTTATGCCATTTCACTTTGATATGAGGACTACACTTTCACATTTTCAATACTTGTTGTTGTCATCTATTTTATGTATTCATCTTTTGGAACCTCTCTCTTTAGAATTATAGACTATTGAACCTAAAATGTTTTTTATTAAGGTAACAACAGGTTTTGAAGGGACCCTGAAACCCTTTACAATACTGGAACTTAAGATAAAACTATAGGAGTTCCATAATTACAACAATCCAGCCAAAACATAGGCCCAAACACCTAAGAACACACTTAAGATATAACATTACAAGCACCCAAGACGATCCAATCCAGCCAAGAAGAGGAAGGACACACAAACCGCAGAACACTAAAAAGCCTTAGAACAAGGCTATTCAGAATTCTCCTTTTTATGAGAACGGAGGGTCATGTCGAACGATGAGGAGGATTTCTTTGAATGTTTCCCTTTAACAGTTATCCAACCATTGAACCTAAAATGTTATGATTATTTAAGTAGTATAATATTTCTAGTAGTTTCTGGACCATACTGCATGGTATGTTTAAGTGAATCTAGTGGTCAAACCTGGAATGTTTGAATTCAAATATACCAAATGTGAACTAGAAACATATAGGAAATTGAGACAATGCAAACAAATTAATCTCAAAGAAAAGTTTAATGTTTCTTATATGTCCTTTGTAATTATTTAAAAATGTAGAATTACAACAATCTATTTTAGGGGTTTCTTGAGAACTTATTATTTGTCTATATTTTACCACAAAAAGATTGTAGACAAGCTAGCAAGTGAGCCTAGTGAAAAATTAAGCCCATTGTGGAACCTGGTGGACATTCAAGTTTGCACACGATTTCATGTTTTCATTTTTTCCTGTGATGTCACCCATTGATTGAGGAGAATAGAAATTTCATGAATGAATGGGGAGCTCCATTGATTGAAAATAACTTGATCTATTAATTGAATGTTTGAATAGCAATTAGTTAATTGTTTTGGAGCATTCAACAACTTTGGCTACCATGGCAATTTTCCATCCCAAGAATTTGAGTATATTAAATACAATACTAGAGGCTAGACACTAAAGAGGCTCACCCTTACATAGTTGAAGATCGTATTTGTAAATATGATGTAAATAGTGTTGGTGCAAAGGTTTCAAATTTTATGAGCATCACCATGGTAATTCTTCATTGCCAACACTTTAGATTCTTGTCATTAAACCAAAACTTATAATCTAGAGTTCTATTAAATCCTTGTCTAAGAACACAATATTAACATTGAAAATTCACATGTAATTTTATCCAAAAACTCTCTTAATTTAAGAAATTAATGAAATGTATGCTTGTTATTATGTACAGGGTGATGAAGAGGAACTTAAACAGGGTGTGGGTCTATTTCATCTTGTTAGTGTGGCATTCCAAGTTTTTCAAGATTTTTGATTTTACAAGGGACGAGTCAGTACCACCACCCACTATGGTCAAGGCCCTTTGGTATGTATAGGGAACTCCATTTCTAGTTTCTAAAATATTTATATACTAGAATGAACATTTCCAGATTGTAAAATTATCTTTCTTACATATAGACGGACAAGGAATTATAATTCAAGGTGATTTTTTTTAATTAGATTGTATGGTTGTTTTTCTTTATTCATATTTTTTATGCAATCTACTATCATCATCATGATAGAGTGATTTTTTAAACAACAAAATGATGGATCACGTAGTACAACCTAAAACATTGGTGAGAAAAAACTATCACACAATCTAATCTAGAAACAGTTTCACTAAATTCATAGAGTGGAAGTTATGATAATAGTCTTTTTTCTCATCTTTATTTTTCTTGGATATGCCATCATCAAGATGATAGACTACTTTTTGAGATAAAAATAATAATGGAACACGAAGTGTGATTTGAAATGTTAATGAGAAAAACTATTACAAAGTCTGTTGATCAAGAAGTAGTTTCACTAAATTCATAGACTGTGGAAATTTTGTATCATTGGCCAATTAAAATTATTAAGATTGATTGTTACTTCCTCTGTTATATTAATTCTTTTCTTTTAGCTAATCATATGATTTGGTGCATATAGGATGCTTAGCCAAAAGCATATTTAGAATGGACAGACCTTAAATTTGTATGCACAAACTTGCTAGCATCATTGGAAAAAGATAGTGTTTTGGGAATCTCTTATAAGGAACATGAAGAGGTGATAATATTTGCATTTCATTAGTAGGAAAACTATAATCGTGGTCCATTCATTCCTGGGTCCCTTTTCATTGAAAATGTAAACAATGAATGTTGAAAGAAAGCCCATCAAATTTAACCCGAGCAGCGACATTTTCTTATCTATTAAATGACATAACTTGAAAAATGCATGGCCAAGAAAATGCGCCATAGACTCAGCATACGCCCAAGGAATATATAGTTGCTTAATTGGCCAATCTAACATTTTTGCAAGAAACATTTTTTTTGAAATGTACATGTCATATATTGTATAAAAACTATATCCATTGACCGAAAAAAAAAATTTCATGATAAAAAAAATGATATCAATCTAGCAAATTGCCAAGGAAAATAATTGTTTTCTCAATCCCATATATTCTACAGGTAAAATCAGAACAAACAAACAACTCTTGATAGATTTGAAAAAGAAAAGTTATACAAAACATAACCCATCTATTATGCCAAACAAATATCTACTACACATTTTTCTAAAACCAAAAATATGTTAAAGACACAATCTAATTTTATAACTACTCAAACATATTCAAGTATATTTTATAAAAAATGACCTATATCACATAGCTTCAAAAAGGAGAAGAGAAGATTTTGAAAGCTTATAAACTACATATGTTGTGAATGATATGTTCCAAACCAAAAACTTGTAAAAAACTCAAGTTAATTGTATCATTGTTTAAATATATTTTGCCCAATAAATGGAAAACATCAGAAAAAACAAGCATTTTTGGCACATTTTGAACAAAAAAGTTTTACAAAATATGACCCATCATTTTGGTTTATAAATATCTCTTCCAAAGGTTTTTAAAACCCAAAACCTATAAATGACACAGACTAATCTTATAACTGTCTAAACATATTTGCTTCAGCATATTCTACACATGAAAATGTAAATAATAAACAATAAAATAAATCCGATCAAGTTTAACTCTATCGATGACATATTCTCACCTAGATATGCCATAAATAAAACAATGCACAACCCACTAAATATATTGCAAACTTTACATACGTAGAGTCCTTTTTCCCCCAATTATGCCTAATGTTGATTGACCTATGCATATTTTTCCTATATATGTTCAAACTTTAATTTTTCTACCATGAATTGAATCATGGGGAAAATCAAAACAAACTAGTACTTTTGATACATTTGAAAAAAGAGAACTTTTGCAAAATACGATACACTTAGAATTCTGCTCACCAAATATTTGTTGCATAATGTTTTAAAACCCAAAACCTCTAAAAAACACAAATGAATTCTATAACTACCACAACATTTTGCCTCAGAATATACGAAAAATGGAAACCAATTTTACAAAAAACAAACCACTGATTCTACTCAACAAATACCCTTTGATGAGCTTAATAAAACCCAAAACTTGTGAAAGGCATTAACTAATTTTATGACTTCTTAAACATACGTGACAAAGGCACTATACTGACCTATCAAATGCACATAAATAAAACAATGCACAACACTCTAAATTTATTGTGACTCTAGTATACGTGGAGCCCTTTTTTCTCCTAATTTTATAGATTGTACATACTATATAAGTAATATACCGAATTTCATATACGCCATATAGAAAAAATTGGAACGAACAAATACTTTTCATACATTTGGAAAAGAAAATTTATACAGAATAGAACTGAGTGATGCCACTAAACAAATCCCTGGAGAAAAGTTAATAAATACCAAGCACCCAAAACATGTGCAAAGCACAAACTAATTTTATAACTACTTAAACATCTATGAGTCATGATATAGAGAAGATCCAAACAAACAAATCTATTTTTAGTGCATTTTTCATAGATTTTGAAAATGAAAGTTTTACATAATACGACCGAGTGATGCCATTAAACAAATCTTTGATGCAAAGTTTATAAACACCAAACATCCAAAACTTGTGCAAGGTACCAACAAATTTTATAACACCCTTTAAACATATTCAAGTCGTGATGTAGGGAAAATCCAAACAAATAAATACTTTTTTACTACATTTTTCATAGATTTTGAAAAGGAAAGTTTTACAGAATACGATCGAGCGATGCCACTAAACAAATCCCTTAAGAAAATTTTATGAATACCAAACACCCAAAACCTATGCAAGGCACAGACTAATTTATAACTACTTAAACATATTAGAGTCACGATATAAGAAAAATCCAAACAAACAAAGATGTTTTTACTGCATTTGAAAAAGACAAGGTTTGGAAAATGCAACTCACTGATTTTTCAAACCAACATACGACACAAATAAACCAAGCAACAAGGAAAAAAGAAAACAATCATCATAACTCAAAACCCTACATTGCCTCTAACTCACTCCTCACTCCCTTTTGTTTTAGTGCCTTCTTCACACACGATTGATCACTAAAAAAAATTAGACCAAGGAAACAATAAAAAATAATACATAGACTGCTTTAACAGTGAAGCAAAATACCACCACAGTAGATACCAAGTTATGTAGGGTGGTCCCACAATAGTGTGTCCCACTTTTTGGCCAACTTTGACATAAAAATCAACATTCTGAGAAAAAACTTCACTTTCGAACACCTTTTGCCGCAAAACTATTAGGAATTTGAAGATGATGTAAACTAGAGTCTTTTAAAATTTTATTTCTAGTTTCTATATATATATATATATATATATATATATATATATATATATATATATATATATATATATATATTCATTTTTCCTTCTCCTTTGAAAAGTGGTTTGTGTGAAAAATTATGTTTTTGAGTTATTGTCACTTGGATCAACATAACTTTTTTTAAAAATATGATAACGATGTAATTATTTCGAGATTATATTTTTAACTTCCATATCTAAAGGATGAAATTGGTTTCATTCATTTTGGGTCAATATTTCATAGTTTATTAAGTTCTAAAGTGACAATAATTGTAATTTAGACATAAGGTCACTTGGATTGCTTTAACTTGATCTGTATATATCGAAATTTATTTTTTCTTTTTTTTTTATAGAAAGGTAACACAAGTACTCTTCTCCTACATATTTTTCATAATTTTTTTTGTAATTTACTATTTTTCCCAAAGTCTTGAAGAGACAGGTTGTTGAATGACCAAATAACCTATGTTTAGTTAAAGTAATATTTAAAAGTGATAATGAACTCATTATGTATTAAAATTTATTAAAATTATATTCATTAGAAAGCTTGTTCCAAATAGCATCATACTACATAGATAGGTTTTTCAAATAGATTCATTTGATCTGCCAAAACATAAATTTGAAGTGATTTTTTATCAGCATTTTAATAGGTGCGAAGGAGACTCCATTGTAGGTATGAATGAGGAGTATAGATGTTATATCAATGCTTTTTTAATCTAAGAGGCTTTGAGCTAACCATTTTTAATTAATTCCTTCAAATGGAACCTCTCAAGGCTTAAATCATCACATTTTATTAAAAATGTGTTATTTCAGCAAAAATCAACATGTCTAAAAAAGTGGGACACACTATTGTGGGACCACCCTGACATAACAAATAAACCTTGCAATGAAACAACAAACCCCATTCCCAATACCTCAAATATAACCCTCAACTATCATTCACAAACCCTACTATGCTCCTTGCTTTGTGCTTGTAGAACAAAAACAATGCGAACATAACAAAAATAGTGCTAGAAAAAATCACATCGCATTTACCACTACCGTAGTTTGTATTTACAATGACATATAGCTACATTGCCTCTAACTCACTCCTCACTCCCTTTCGTCTTAGTGCCTTCTTCACACATGAATGGAAATAATGATCACTAAAAAAATATTAAACTAAGGAAACAATAAAAAACAACACATAGACTGCTTTAACACTGAAGCAAAAAATCACCACAGTAGATACCAAGCTATGTACCAAATAAACCTAACAATGAAACAATAAACTCCATTCCCAATACCTCAAATCTAACCCTCGACTATCGTTCACAAACCCTACTATGCTCCTTGTTTTGTGCTTGCAGAATAAAAACAATGCGAACATAACAAAAACTATACACTTTGACCAAAAAACTTCCCCCACCTTTCAAAACTTAATGGACCGTTGCTCTACCAAAAACATTAGTTCTGCCTATAGGGGAGGGACTAAAAATCAGAAAAGAAATTTGAATACTCAATGAAGGAGGCTCTACTAAGATTTGTTACTTTTTGAAGTCTTGTCACCATTCTTTCGCCTTTAATACAAGAAATCATTAAATATGCCATATAATTAGTGTGCTCATATGTTTACCATAGAAAACGTGGGTCCCCTTTTTTTCCTCTCAATTTTTCACATTTAAAACAAAAAAACACCATGAAAAAAAAATCGACCAATCAACTAATTTTAGAAAATCACAAGAAAAATTATTTTTAAAATTTGCATGGCCCATACTATACAAAAACTATACACTTTGACCAAAAAACTTCCCCTACCTTTCAAAACTTAATGGACCATTGCTCTACCAAAAACATTAGTTTTGCTATATGGGAGGGACTAAAAATCAGAAAAGAAATTTGAATACTCAATGGAGGAGGCTCTACTAAGATTTGTTGCTTTTTGAAGTCTTGTCACCATTCTTTTGCCTTTAATACAATAAATCATTAAATATGCCATATAATTAGTGTGCTCATATGTTTACCATAAGTCTTCTAAAACTTAAAACATAAATTACGGGAGAGGACTTTCCAATTGATGTAACAAGAGACGCAAGCGTCAAAGTTCCTACCCATAGTTTAATGCTTTTTGGGGTTAGATATGGTGAAATGAGAATGCGAGTAAGAGAGAATGAACAAATTCCATCGCACCCAACTTGTGCAAGTTGTATAGTTATATTTAATGGGGCATATTGTTTTGAAATGTAAATATGAAGCTAAATTTGAATGGATAATTTTACCTTGCATAACCTATGAAACATGCTTACTACCACTATAAAACCATTGAGTATAATGCAAAACATAATTATTTTGAAGAGGTGAATGAATGATTTTACTTTGCATGACGAGTGAAACATGCTTACTACCACTATAAAAAAAATTGGATATAATGCAGGATATAATCCTTGTAAAGTCAAATCAGATTTGAGTATGTTAAAGATGTCAGAATGTATAGTAGCATTTAATGAAAATGGATATTTATATTAGACTAAAACCCATATCTTGCCAAGGGAGACTCTTAGTTTTTTGTTCAAACTTAATACCATTTTATTGTGTACTATATAATAAATTATTTATTATCTAAATTTTTTATATATTATTATAATATATATTATACAAATTTTATATAACTAAATTTTTGTATATTATTATAATATATATTATATGAATTTTATATAACTTTATTAAATTTTAATAAAAGAAATTGAAAGTATAAGTTTAATTTAATCTAAAATAAAAAATGTAATTTATAATATATTAATAGATTTAATAAAAAATTTAATTAATATGTATACATTATAATATTATTATTAATTTTATTTTCTTCTTTAAATAATTTTATTTATACTATACTATTTATAGTTATGTATCAAATTTATAAATTTACATATTAATATAAATTTGGACAATACATTTAAATTAAATTGAAATAAGTATTAATTTAAACATGATGTTGTTTATATCAAATTTGATGTCAATAATTAGTATCATCAACATTAATATTCTTAAAAAAATTGTATATAAGAAATTAAAAAGACCTAATGTCAATATCATCATACATTTAAATTCAATTATGAGGAGTTCATTTATTTAAATATTTTTTAATATCTATTAAATCAAATATAAATATTTATATTTTAAATTATTCTAATTATACTTATGTTAAAAGTTAAATAATAATGTCAATAAACTTTTTTATTTTATACATCTTTAAATAGTTTAATTATATATTATATAAAAAATTTAATAACATTGCATGTGCATATTTTAAAAACTTAAAATTATTATTAAATTTTATATAATATTTCTTAAAATTTTATGTAATAATATAGTAATTTATTAAAATAATTAATTTTTTAAAATCTAAATATATAAATATTATTAACAAATTTAAATACTATTAATATCTTATATTCATTATTTTACTAATATAACCTTTAAAAATAATAAATAAAATTTTTGAAAAATAAAAATAAATTATTTTTGAAATTGAAAAAATAATAATATTCCCATTTTTCAACTTCACTAGTAGACCAAAAGTCCATTGACAATAATTAATATAGATTATATGTTTTCTTTTTAAAAAAATATTTATCTATTTTATTAAATATTATATTCTAACATAAATAATGTATAATTAATTATATTATAACATTTGTTAGCGTACAACTTCTCCCTTATGTTCTCATATTTTTCTATCTAAGCTTCCTCTCATTGTGATCACAAATTGGAAAGGTTGATGCAAAACAAATCTAAATTAGAAATAACAAACAATAATAATGATAGATTGTAGAAAACTAATGTTTTGAAATAAATTATTATTAGAAATTAAATATAAAATTTCAAAAATGATAATATATATCTACTAATTAAACATTTTAATATATAAGATATTATAATAATTAAACATACAATTTATTATTAACAAAATTAAATATTTTTAAAAAATAAATAATAAATGAAATTTTAAAAATTTAAACATACTAATTATTACTAATCAGTTTCTGGGTTAGATTGTGTGGAGTTTTTTAAACCATCAACATTTCGGAAAAAACACTAACCGATAACTTTTAGAATAATTAACTGCCATGGCTGAAAGTCTAAATCCTAAATTAGATAGATTTGACTCCGATTAATTTCTTTAATAAATGCCAAATTAAAATTAATGGAGGTAAGCAAAATTGTGTTTCATCAGTACAGCCCCGATTCTGGCATTCTATTTGAAGGGATTCAGAACTCAGCTTCATAAAAAATAATCAAGCAAATCATTCTAACACAAATAAAGAAAGAAAAAGTATCATTTGTACTTTTTTTCCCTCTTCTGTGCCTACAATTTTCTGTGACAGGTTTCCTATGCAGACTCATTTTGTGAAGATTTGAAGGCAACGATTACAAATAATCAGGAATCGTTCCGTATGCCCCGTCAGAGACTTTTAAAAGCTTCAAAGTTCTGAAAGAATTTTCACAAATTCTGAAATACAGAGAGTAATTTTCCATAATCCGATTATAAAACCCCAATGAAGCGAGATCTTTAAATGCTCCAGAAGAAGATGAACCAGACAGTCCTCTTTTTAACTCAAAGAAACAGGGAAAGCTTTGAGAAGAGGACGAACCAGAAGAAAAAGCAAAGAAATCTACCGCCGATGAAGATTGCCCTATGTGAAACCCTGAATTTATGCTTGTTATCACTGAATGATAATAATGGCAGATCTCCAATTTCTTCCTCCTCATAAATCGTATAAAGCTCCGTCTTCAACGGCCTCTTTTTGGCCATTGCCGATCCCCACCCTGCAATTTCTGAAGCCATGAGATACAATTGCAAAATGATTTATTTTTCTTCTCGATGAATCGTATCTCTTGCAAAATTGCAGATCAGATCGGATTGATTGAGAGGAGAATAGGCAAAAGCACATATTTATAAACAGAAACACGAGAACCTTGCAGGGAAAGTTTCTTCCTTATGGTTGAGATTCTTTGTCTCGAAGCGGAAAAATAGGAGTAGTGCCGTGTAAATTGTGGAGTTCTAGAAAGTAGGCGTTGTTGAAAAGTCTTTCAAAGACGTTTGGGCTACGTTTAGACAAGGAAGCTTCTTACAAAATATACTGTTAATCAAATTTTTTAAAATAGAAAATATAACAGATTTTTTCAAAATTTTCACTATTTGTATCTTTGGTTTGTAGGGAGCTTAGCGACAGTTAGGAACTCGAGGAAATTGTCAAATTTCACTTATTTGTTTGTCTAAAGATAATAAAAGAGAAAAAATAAAGGAAATGTCTGGTTTTTTTTAGTCTATGATACTAGTGTGTGTTTATTGGTTTACACATGGTGACAACAATCCTTGCGGGAGGCATCTAATTGTACTACAAACAAGCGTCTACCCCCCAATGAGAAATGTATACTCTTTAGTTGTTGTTCTTCACTAAGAATTTGATGGTCAAAATGGTTGTTCTTCTACATTTACATTGTAGACTATATAGATTGACATTAGACCGTATAAGAATAAATATCAACCATATCAAACCTCAAATTTGATAATTGTTGTATGACAACTTGAAAATTTATGGATCATATGAATTTACAAATTATATTTTTATAAAATCATATATATGGCATTTTAAATTATTAATAAATTATAAAAAGTTATTATAAATAATGTAATATTTTACTTTAAAATATAAATATATATTATATTATAAAATTTATGATAAAATGTATATTTATTATAAAAATTACGATTAAATGTACATTTATTTTAAATATTTTTAAAAATAAGAAATGAATGTTTTAAAATTTTAAAATATTATAATATGATCTTAGAAACTTGCTAATTGTGAGTGATCATCAATTATTTAATATTTGTATGTAATGGATATGTTTCTATATTATTTATTGTATATTCATCAATTAATATTCATTTAATATATATGTTTCTATATTATTTATTATATATGCATATAAATTTAGAATTTTTTAAAATAAAATATATGTATTTTATAAATTTACTTAGTAAATTTGAGATTTTTTATATATTATTAATTTATAATATTAGTATGTAATATACATATTTTATATTAATTTAGAATTCTTAAATATTTAATTTTAAAAAAATTAATAGGCAAACATCTATAGTATTCTAATTTATAAAATACAAAGTTGATTTAAAATATTTTGAAATGATAGGATAAAATTGCTTCTAATTTTTAAAATATTTTACTATGAATTTTTAGAATAGTTTTTATTTTCTTATATAAATTTAGATTAATTATTTTTTTTAATATTTCTAATGAGATTGTCTTAACATGAGACATGAATTTAGAAACTTGATCTAATAGAAAGAAAATTTAGGATTTCAACATTTACTATTAAGAAATTATTAATTGATTATTTTTTGTATTAACTATAAGGGGATCAAAAAAAATTAACAACGACCAGTACCGAGAGAGGCCAAGCCTCAGCCTGAGAATATCAGAGTATCAGTGAAATTAAGTACAGAACATGAAACAAAAAGAGGGGAACGGAGACTTAATGGAGAATATCATCCTAGGCCTCAACCCAGGCAGTCCAACCCAACAAGCCTTCCATCCAAACAATGTGAACTTCTTATCCTAAATTTGGGCCAGCATGTTGATTTGGTGATCCGTCGCATTGTTGTTCTTGTTGACTTCTTGTGTGAGCTTCTTCAAAGTCTCTTCAAAGTTGTCTATATGCCTTCTCCAATCATAGTCGTCTTTCAATTCATACACGAACATGGTGGAGTACCCCATTTGAAGGAGTCTTTTCAGATTCTTTCTTTCAATCGTCATGTTCACATTAACCTGCGAGGAGATTTTAAAATATGTGAGTTTTCAAAAAAACTCAATAAGGGACCTGGGAGAATCTTGATACCTTTCTTCATTTCTGCACTTCCACACCTGCCAAAGAATGTTAGCAGATAGAATGCTCCAAAACATGTTAGTGTCCTTGTTTAAACCTTCAATGTAACCAGTGATAATTTCAAAAATATTCACAAAACTAGGATAGGTGATACCAAACATATGCCATATATCTTTAGCAAAAGAATAGTCAAACAAAATATGTCTGCAGGACTCAAGAAGTCTACAAAAGATGCTTAATTCATTAGCAGAAAGATCTTTCCTTAAAGGAAGTTTGTCGAGCAACATAAGACATTTGAAGCATTTGATCTTAGGGTCGATAGGAGATTTCCAAAGTCTATAAAAGTGTTTTTTCCATAACTTAGAATCCAAGTCAGTATACCAAAGTTTATTAACATGGTTAATGATCTCTTCATTAGAATCAATGATTTTGTAAATGTTTTTAGCTTTAATTTTAGCCACTATGGTACCATCCAACCATTTAATCTTCAGAAATCTGTGAGAATCAACATGACAGGTAGCAGGGAGATCCTTACAAGCTTTGACAATCATATTATAAGTTTTATTTTGGGATAGAGGAATGTGGAATTTGGAGTTGAGGTCTTCCCAACTAATAAGGATATCCTTCTCAAAGAGACATATGAATTGAGAGATGCCCAGGTTATTCCAGTGCTTAGCAGAGCACCCTTGGGAGAGGGCAAGGGGTTTACCTAAAAGGTGGAGATTCCACCAAATCGATCTTTCACCATATAGAAGTTTATGATCAAAGAAGGTCCTATTAGGAATGAACTACTTAATATGCTCCCAGGCTTTCCAAATAGTCTTAAAGACCGTAGAGCCTTGAACAAGAACAAGGAAGTTACCCTTAATGATATCATAGAAAGGGAGGTTCTTCCAATACTTAGCCTTCCGAGGGATCCCTCTCTCAATATTACATCTAACAAGGACCTTCCATGGTTCATCACCTTCTAGAGAGTGGAAGATCCATTTGGCAGCAAGGGCAGTCCCTTGAGTCTTCAGGTCCTTTAAACCCAATCCCCCAAGGAGCTTGTCAGTGTGGCACCAATCCCACTTCACAGCATGACATTTCTTATTTCCTTTACCATCAGACCACAAATAATTCCTAATGGCTTTCTGAATTTCTAAAATTTGATAGTTATTAAACATCCAAGCGGAGGAGTAGTAGACATTATAGGAAAAGAGAATTTTCTGGCACACTTGAACTCTATCAACCAAGGAGAGGGATATGTTATGTCATTTATTGAGTTTATTATAGATCTTATCCTTGACCCAAAGCCACATATCCTTAAGGGAGGGTTCTATAGAGAAGGGGATACCGAGGTATCAAACAATCTTATGAGGTCCGCCCCATTAAAAATTAAATTTGTTTAACTAATCAGAAGGAATATCATTCCAGCCTAGGCAAATAGATTTAGTTTGGGAAAGGTGAGCACCAGAGATAGAGAAGAAGGAGGTGAGTTTATTATGCAGAGCAATAAATTTTTCCCCAGAAACTTCAAAAAAGATAGAGGTATCATTAGCAAAGTGACAGTTGATAAGGTCAAAATCATCAGGAAGGGTGATGCCTTTGACAGCAAGGGAAATGGAATTGTCCCTAAGAATGTATGTGAGGGCATCTGAGGCAATAACAAAAAGAGCAAGGGAAAGGGGGCAGCCTTTCCTAATGGATCTACCAAGGGAGAAGGGGGAAGATAGAGAACCGTTGACATCAACCTAAGCAAAAGCATCTTTCAACAATATTTTAACAAAGGTACAATAGGTAGTAGGAAGCCCAAAGGCCTCAAGCATCATAATGATAAAATCCCATTCAATTATGTCGTAGGCCTTTTCGAAGTCCAGTAACAACATAGCACAGTTTTGGTTAGATTATTTGGACCAGTTCATGGCCTCCCAACTAGTGATTAGGTTTTCAAGAATAAATCTACCTTTAATGAATCCAGTTTGAGTAGAGCAAATGAATTTGGGAAGGATGTTTTCAAGCCTTAGAGCAAGAATCTTAGCAAGGATTTTATAAGAAACATTAAGGAGAGTTATGGGCTGCTAGTTTTTGAGAAGGGCTTTGTCTCCATCTTTAGGGATCATTTTTATGATACCTTTGTTGATAAAGCTACCCAGGGTGCCTTTAGTATGAGCTTCAGAATAAATGTCATAAAGGTCTTTGCAGATCCAATTTATATTAGCCTTATAGAATTCCACAGGTAATCCATCTGGTCCAGGAGCCTTGTCATTGGAGTTAATAGCTTTTTCAATTTCTTCTAAGGTTATGTCTTTACTGAGAAGGTCAGCATCCTGACTGGAGATTCTATTGGGGATGAGAGTTTTATAAGTATTTCTAAGGGATTTAGCCTCCTTAGTATCTTCAGATGTGAACAAGTTTTGGTAAAAATTGACAAAAGCTTCTTTAATTTTATCAATATCCACTATTTCAGCATTATTAACCACAATTATATCAAAGGTTTCATTGGCTTGTTTCTACTTAAGGAAGTTAAAGAATAATTTTGATCCTCTATCTCTATTTTGGAGCCAGTGGGCATGAGACCCAATTTTGGCGCCTCTAATTTTAACCTGTTGATGTTGTCTAAGATCTTCCGTAGCCTTGGAAACAAAGGTAATAAGGTTGCAGTCAAAAGGATTGGCTTGAATATTTATCTCAGAAGAATGCAACTTAAATGACAGAATCTTCTCAGTGTATCTAAAGTCTTTGGCTTTCTTATGACCTATGGTTTGTAACAAATTATGCCAAGCAGATATGTTATGGCTCCATAAGTCAATAGAAGAAAGGGAGGGGAGAATGTTTTTATTGATAATCCTAATAAGGTTAATAGTAGAAAGAACATCTTCGTCTAGAAGTAGAGAATTGTTAAGGATGAATCTTGAGTTGCTAGTCTTCTTCAAGATAGGGGAGCTATTAATTATAATACAGACAGAAATAGGGTGATGATCTGAAAGGGAGGTGGGCATCACAGTAACCAAGTTTCCTTGTTTATCAGGGAGGAAAGAAAATATATGCTTATTAGCATAAAATCTATCCAGCCTGGCATAGATTCTAGAGGGGCCTTGTTGAAAATTGCACCATGTATGCCACGGGCCATGGTTGGAATCAAGGTTTTCAGTTAAAGGGTCAAACAACTATTTAGTATGTTTCATCCTATTCCATTGCACCTTCTCAACGTCTCTCCATGAGAAGAGGAGGCCACCAATTCTGTCTTCTTGGGACTCAATCATGTTGAAGTCCCCCCCAAAGAGCCAAGGGATATTGGGAAGGGAGGCAAGCCAAGACCAGAAATCTGATCTCTCTTTGAAGTCATTAGAAGCATAAATTGAACAGATGCCAAAGGTAAAAGAGTTAATGTTCATGGTGACCCAGACATCCCTATTATAGGGGGACTGATGAAGTACAACTGATTTAAGAACCTGAATGAAGAATCTATGATTAAAGATCACTGAGGAGTTGCTAATTAGATATGTAAGATGATTAAATCAGTATTATGTTGTCATTGATGTCAACTAGCTTGACAGTACTTATTTTGTAAGTTACTATACCAAAACATTTGAAGAAAGGTAGAAGAGATGAAGAACATATATATCTACATGAGAAAGATGTATATGTCAGATGAGGATATGGAATACACTGAGTAACTTGATGATGAATCTATGACTTGATGATATCGACTTTATTATGTTGCATTCATCTATGATAAATAATAGAGTTGAAAGACACAAAGCAATGTTGTCGGTAAATGAAGCAGACCAGTATACACCGACAGAGAGTAGTGTATACCGAGCACAGTGTTAACCGAGCTTGTGTTCACCGATGGATTTTTTTGTTAACCGAGTAGAACAGAAAGGAATTAAATGATTAGTTTAACTGATAAGATTGATGAGTTGGAAAGTATATGGAATCGAGGTAACAGATAATGTTTGTTATGAAGATCGATGGCTAACATAATTCAAGGAAGATCTAATGGAGTAGATTGAAACGTGTTACTAACACATCAGCCGAAGAAGGTTAAAGAGGAAAAATCAATGAATGAGATTAAGCAGCAAAATCTGATGGACAAAAAGAAAATGATTTACTCGTCTATATAAGAGACATTGGTTTCATTGTTGAAAGATGCCGGAAGAAGATACTATAGAATTATCGCGTGAACAAGTTTTCATGAATTTTGATCATACTGGTTAGTGAGAACTGAGCTGCAGAACAATTACTGAGCTACAGAGAGTAATTCCCGACGGACAGTAAGTTGATACATTGTTGAATCTGAAGTGATATATTGATCAAAAAGTTTTATGAGATGAATATTGATCTATACATCTGCAATTGAGTTGTATCAAGGCAGATTATCTACTGTTACATATTTAACCATTGTACATAGTCAAATCTCTTAACCAAGTGGACTATGAAATTCTTATGATGTATCATTCATAGAATGAACATTGTTATCCTGTCAACCCCAAAGTGACTGTTGGTTGGACGATAACTTCTGGTCTAAAATCCTCTAACAAGGTCACACCTAACAGTGTGTTTGTAAACCTTTAACAAGGTTGGGTCTTCACCAACCTCACTTCAAAAGAGTGAATATTTTGGGTTGTCGGTCCTAGGTGGTTTTTCCCTTCACAGGGTTTCCATGTTAAATCTCTTGTGTCATGTGTTGATTGTGATATTTTTTTGTTATCATACTTTGCATATTACATGTTAGATTTGATTGGTAACTACTATAAGTTTTAGACTGATAATCGGTAAAAGCACAGATAGTGAAAGTATTTTATGTTTACCGAGTAGTAGAAGTTGAAGAATTAGTTTTGGATTATACATTTTGTTTTGGGACATTGGATTACTAATTCACCCCCTTCTCAGTAATTCTAACAATTAGTATCAGAGCACTGGTTGCTTAGAACAGAGTTTTAAGGACTTCATCACAAAGGTCTCAAGATGTATAAGAGGAAAGTGCCAAAGCTGAACAAAGAGAACTTCGTAGTATGGCAAAGCTGGATGAAGTTGCACATATCTGGAATTGGAAATTCTGCACTAGAACTGATGGAGAATGGCTACATTGAACCAACACCTGGTCTCTTAACTCTTGACCAACTGAAAGACATGCATGAACACAATATTACCATGATGGAACTTGTTGCTACCTATACCGATGCTGAATTCAAAGATATTAAGGGATGCACTACTGCCAAAACCATGTGGGACAAACTAAAGTTAATATACAGTGGAGATTTGAATGTTAAAAGAGCCAGAGCTAAAAGCCTAAGAGGCAGATTCAATGATATGAAGATGAAGGAAGGTGAGAACATTGTGCAGTACATAAATAGACTGAAATAGGTAGTACATGCTATTAGAGCATCAGATGGAGTTATTGATGATGAAACAGTCATAAGCAAGATTCTCAAAACTTTACTGCCAGTTTATGCAATCAGGATCTCTGCAATTCATGAAACAAGGGCCTCATCCAACCTTACTCTTGACACACTGATTGGTAAGCTTACAACCTTTGAATTTAATAAATTTGACAACAGTGTTGTTCCTTCTATTGAATCTGCTTTCATTTCTTCTTTGAAGATTGGTAAGTCTAGCAAGAATAATAAGAATAGTGATAGTGATAGTAATATCGATGATGAACTTGATGAGCTTGAAGCTCTTATAGCCAGAAGGTTACTCAAAGGTAAAGGAAGGTATAGAGGTAAGCTACCTTTGGCATGATTTAATTGTAAAGAAGTTGGCCACATCACTACTAGATGTCTAAATAAGAAAGATGATGATAAATCCAAAGACCGATCTGAAGGAAGCTATGGGAGAAGAGTCAATAGAGGCTACCGACACAACAACAAAGATAACCAAGATAGCTATGACAAAGGGAAAAAGGTATGTTACATAGCCGAAGAATTTGAATCTGAATCTGATTATGATGATGATGTAGAAGTAGTATTTGTTTCTATGGAAGATGACTCAGAGGAAGAAGAGAAACATGAAGAAACAACATTGATCTCTAAAGTAAGCAGAAATGAAACATGGATCATAGACAGTGGTTGTACACATCATATGACCGATGATGTAGAGAGGTTTGATCAACTTGATGAATACGATGGAGGATCTGTGAGAATGGGTAACGATCACCTTGTATGGTAAGAGGTAAAGGCTCACTGATGATTAATGATAGAATAAGATGTGAAAATGCATACTAGGTAGATGGACTGAACTATAATTTGTTAAGTGTGGCACAGCTAAACAATTTAGGCCACCGACTTGCTTTTGAGAGCAAAAAGATGAAGATTTATGATGATGGAGGAAGACTTGTCGGAACCGGTACACAATCCAGAGGTAATTTATGTTATCTTGATATTGATCAATCTTATTGTTTGTTAATGAAGGATTAAGATGCATGGTTGTGGAATAAGAGGTTATGCCATGTGAACTTTGATAACATGATCAAGATTAGTAAAAAGAGAAGAGTTAGAGGATTGCCTACTTGTCAAAACCTAATCATGCTATGTTCCATGAATGTCAAAAAGGTAAGATGACTAAGTCTAGTTTTAAAAGCAAAGACTACTCAACAAAAAAGATACTTGAATTGGTTCATACCGACCTATGTGGTTCTATGAGAACTCAAAGTTATTATGGTTATAGATACTTTATTCTTTTTGTTGATGACTACACTAGACTGATGACAGTTATGTTCTTGAAAGAGAAATTTGAAGCTTTTAAAATGTTCAAGTGGTATAAGGCTAAGGTAGAAAAAGAGATTGGAAAAGAATTAAAATGCTTAAGATCTGATAGAGGAGGTGAATTTATCTCTGATGAATTTACTAATTTTTGTAATGAGCATGGTATCAAAAGACAGGTCTCTACACCGAGAACACCCCAGAAAAATGGCATTGTTGAAAGAAGGAATAGGTCAATAATTGACTGTGCTAGAACACTAATGATACAGAAGAATGTCACTCAGACATATTGGAGGGAAGTTGTCAGTACAGCTATATATGTGCTTAACCGAGTACAGCTGAAGAAGGACACCAACCGGACACCCTATGAGCTATGGTTTGGACACAAACCTACTGTAAGTTATTTTAGGATTTTTGGAAGTAAATGCTTTATTTTGAAAGATGAGAGAAATGGAAAATTTGATTCAAAAGGAGATGAAGGGATATTCTTGGGATATTCTACTAAAAGTAAAGCATATAAATGTCTAAATAAGGTTACAAATAAGATAATTGAAAGTACTAATGTCTGTGTTGATGAGTTTGATGACAAGAACACAGAAGAAAGTAGAAGAGAACCAAAACTACGGTAGATTCACTTACATTAAACAACCTGAGTATCTACCAAAGCCCCAGCTTGTGATAACCGGTCAGCAAGAAAACAATACAGAACAGTAGGAAGGGAAAACAACGAACAAGATGGAGCTAACGAGAAAGTACATGAACCTAAATAGGATGGACAAGAAAGAAGAAATTGAGTACTAGCTAGTTTTGTCAAGAGACATCATCCTGAGACACAAATTATTGGAGACAAACAAGCTGGCATGCAGACTAGAAGCAAAGCAAGACAAGGTACATGTCTAGTTGTGAATTTGAACTGAAAAATGTGAAAGTTGCATTAGAGAGTGAAGAATGGGTTAATGCAATGAAAGAGGAAATAGAGAAAACAGAGAAGAACAAAACCTGGTCCTTAGTACCCTGACCTAAAGATAAAAATGTTATCGGTACTAAGTGGATATTCAGGAACAAGCTGAATGAAAATGGTGAAGTCACAAGAAATAAAGCTAGATTGGTATGCAAGGGATATGCACAAGAAGAAGGCATTGACTATGGTGAAACATTTGCACTTGTTGCTAGATTAGGAGGAGTTAGAATGCTACTTGCATATGTTGCCCACAAGAAATTCAAAGTTTATCAAATGGATGTGAAGTCAGCATTTCTAAATGGTATACTTGAAGAAGAGGTCTACATAGAACAACCTAAAGGATTCATTGATCCAGACAACAAAGACATGGTATGTAGATTACATAAAGCCTTGTATGGTTTGAAGCAAGCACTAAGAGCCTGGTATGAAAGGCTGCATACTTACTTGTTAAGTATTGGATTTGTTAGAACAAGTGAAAACATCAATCTGTATATGAAAGGTGATACTGATGATACTATTATTATTGCTGAGATATTTGTTGATGATATTATTTTTGGAGGCCAAGATCATGTATGCAAAGCTTTTGCTGATGAAATGCAAAAAGAGTTTGAAATGTCTATGTTCGGAGAGATTAAGTTTTTTCTAGGACTACAAGTGATTCAGCAGAGTGATGGGATATTCATCACACAATCTAAATACATAAAGGAAGTCTTGAAGACATTTGGCATGGAAGATGCCAAACCTGTGGGAACACCGATGGCTACTAGATGTAAAATGACAAAGGAGGATGAAACTACAAAGGTGAATCAGACACTTTACCAATCCATGATTGGTAAGCTAATGTATGTAGTTCACAGTAGACCAGATATAGTACATGTTGTGGGAATTGTTGCTAGATTTTCTGCTAATCCTAGAGAATCACACATGATTGCTACTAAAAGAATCTTAAGATACCTGAAAAAGACTGAAGATTATAGATTATGGTATCCTAAGGAAGGCAAGTTGGAACTAAAAGTGTACACCGATGCTGATTGGGCTGCAAATGTGGATGACCGAAAAAGCACCATCGAAGGAGCATTTTTCTTTGGAGAAAGGCTTGTAACCTGGACAAGTAAAAAGCAAGCTTGTATTTCTCAGTTTACAACTGAAGCAGAGTATGTTGCTACTGCTACTAATTGCTCAAACATTGCATATATCAAGCAAGTGTTGGAAGGAATGAATGAGGTAATCACTGACCTAATGATTATATACTGTGACAACACTAGTGCCATTAATATTTCAAAGAATCCAGTGATACACTCTAAGACAAATCATATATCAATTAAGTATCATTACTTAAGAGAACAAGTGCAAGAGAAGCAAGTGAAGTTAGAATTTGTTACATCTAAAGAACAACTTGCAGATATCTTTACAAAGCCTCTACCGAAGGACACATTTGAATACTTGAGGACTAGACTTGGGGTCTGTCCCCTATCTATCGGTCACTAAGGTGATCTAGATGTTGCATTAGCCTAATCCTATCAGAAGATCAAAAATGTTGATGCAACATTGTTCACACTTTGGATAATGTTCAAGGTTGTGATTAAATTTTGGAGAACTGAAATAGATTGGTATATCAGTATACAGAGATACAGAGACTGTATTGGATAACAGAGAGTTACTTAGCTACTATAGAGCTGATTATTTATTTGTTTCTTTGGCATTCTTGTCAAAGAGAGAGATAAATAATATGAACAAAAACATGCACCGATGAGAACTATCTAAGGGAGAGATAATCTGAAAGGAACAGAACATTGAAGATCAGTTACAGAGAACAAAAGCAGGAACCTAAGAGCTAAAAAGATCATATCTACAGAATGACAAAGCTGTATTTTATAATGTTGTTTAGTAACGTAGTGATTAAACATATTAAGCTAGGGTGAGCTTGTACAACATTTGTTCACAGAGTTGTAGAGTACATGTTTGGTATGTGTATGGTACACTTCATATTACTTGAGTTTCCATCAATGCCAAAGGGAGAGATTCATGAACTACAACTGATTTAAGAACCTAAATGAAGAATCTGTGATTAAAGATCACTAAGGAGTTGTTGATTAGATATGTAAGATGATTAAATCAGTATTATATTGTCATTGATGTCAACTAGCTTGACAGTACTTATTTTGTAAGTTACTATATCGAAACATCTGAAGAAAGGTGGAAGAGATGAAGAACAGAAATATCTATATGAGAAAGATGTATATGTCAGATGAGGATAACGAATACACTGAGTAACTTGTTGATGAGTCTATGACTTGATGATATCGACTTTATTATGTTGCATTCATCTATGATGAAGAATAGAGTTGAAAGACACAAAGCAGTGTTGTCAGTAAATGAAGCAGACTAGTATACACTGGCGGAGTGTAGTGTAAATCGAGTGCAGTGTTAACCGAGCTTGTGTTCACCAATGGATTTCTTTGTTAACCGAGTAGAACAGAAAGGAATTAAATGATTAGTTTAGCCGATAAGATTGATGAGCTGGAAAGTATATGGAATCGAGGTAACAGATAATGTTTGTTATGAAGATCGACGGCTAACATAATTCAAGGAAGATCTAATGGAGTAGATTGAAACGTGTTAATGACACATCAGCTGAAGAAGGTTAAAGAGGAAAAATCAATGAATGAGATTAAGCGGCAAAATCTGATGGACAAAAAGAAAATGATTTACTCGTCTATATAAGAGACATTGGTTTCATTGTTGAAAGACGTTGGAAGAAGAAGATACTGCAGAATTATCGCGTGAACAAGTTTTCATGCATTTTGATCATACTGGTTAGTGAGAACCGAGCTACAAAATAATTACCGAGCTATAAAGAGTAATTACCGACGAACAGTAAGTTGATACATTGTTGAATCTGAAGTGATATATTGATCAGAAAGATTTATGAGCTGAACATTGATCTGTACATCTGCAATTGAGTTGTATCAAGGAAGATCATCTACTATTACATATTTAACCATTGTACACAGTCAAATCTCTTAACCGAGTGGAATATGAAAGTCTTATGATGTATCATTCATAGAATGAACATTTTTATCCTGTCAACCCTAGAGTGACTGCTGGTTGGATGATAACTTCTAGTCTAAAATCCTCTAACAAGGTCACACCTAACAGTGTGTTTGTAAACCTTTAATAGGGTTGGGTCTTCACCGACCTCACTTCAAAAGAGTAAATATTTTGGGTTGCCAGTCTCAGGTGGTTTTTCCCTTCACAAGGTTTCCACATTAAATCTCTTCTGTCATGTGTTGATTGTGATATTTGTTTGTTATCATACTTTGCATATTACATGTTAGATTTGATCGGTAACTACTATAACTTTTAGATTGATAATTGGTAAAAGCACAGATAGTGAAAGTATTTTATGTTTACCGAGTAGCAGAAGTTGAAGAATTAGTTTTGGATTATACATTTTGTTTTGGGACATTGGATTACTGATTCACCCCCCTCTTAGTAATTCTAACAGGGACACACCCTTATCCATGATACAATTGGTCTATTTAGGATTAAGCCCACCCCTCCTCTTCCTTTAGGATGATTAGAGAAAACTTTAACATCTTCCTTCCAAATGAAATTCAAATTAGGTTCAAGCATAAAACTAGTAGTTTTTAATTCCTGTAACATTATAATATCCATGATATTAAGAGAATCTAGATACTGCTTAATAATATGTTTCCTATTCGGGGATTCAAGACCCCTAATGTTCCAGGAAATATAGTTCATGAGGAAACTAGAGGAGAGGAGGAACGCTTAAGGTCCATGGACCCACTGGTGGGAGTATTAGCAACATGCGGCAGGTCCCCAATTTTTTTTAACTAAAATGTTCTTGTTTTTGGATCCCAGCAACCATCCTCTTCTTTTAGAATTGGGGATGTCAAATTTGTCGTCAAGATCTTCATCGTCTGATGTTGGTGGGATCATGAATTCCATATCGACTGTCGAGTTAGTGAGAACTCCAGAGTTATAAATAGAGAGGGTGGTAATGGTGGGAATGAACATGTGTTCATGTCTAGAGTTAGCAGAGATGACCTCGAGAGTGTAGTTGTCATCTAGTTCTTTAAACGATTTAGGAGGGAGGTTGTGAATCATTTTATTATCTACATTTCTCCCACATGTCTTTTGCAAGGGAGGACAAGAGGAGGATTCATGGATAGGAATAATATCAAGGGATACCATCAGAGAATAAGGAGAGGAGGAAGAGGGTTGGGGGCAAGCATTGGGTTCATTAGTTTGTGTATGCACCCTAAAATGGTCGCCTAGACTTTGGGCCCCATTTATCTAATTTATCAATCCTGAATCATTTTGATCAATAATCAATATTTTCAACATTATCAATTTCTTGATCAAATCTTAATTTCGATCATATATTGGATTTTTATCCTATGGGCTAACCATTTATCCTAAGTCTTTATTTATTTAAAAGGAATATTTCCTCCCCTTTTAATAAATAAAAAGCCCCCACTTTCCTCTTATCCTAAGTTGCACAAATAAAACACTATTCCTATTTTATAAATAGGGAAAAGGCACTTTTGTCTCACATGAGGCTCAAAAGTCAACACTTCACTCTCATTGGAGGATACTTGTGCACATGGATTGCTCCTCTTTCAAGCTCCACTGCTGATTAAGACTTTTGCCTCTTAATCTCCATGGTCCATTTCACCTCATTTCTTATAAAAGGAGAGCTCTCTCCTTCATTTGCACATATCCATGTTTTATGCTAATGTTATGCTGCAGGTTTTAGGTGCATTTGGAGTTTGAAGACATTGAAGACTTGTTGCTTTTATCATTTAGTTGCATATTTGCTTTCATAGTTGCATAATAATGGCATCATAAATTAGATTTCCTTTTATGCAATAGAATAGATCTCACATAGCTTAATTAGGGGCTTGGAATCTATTGTACTTCTTTTCATAGCTTAGTTTGCACTTCATTTGATAGATTAGTCTTGCACATTCATACTAGTTGCATTTGCATTTCATTTCCATTTAGATTCTTGGAGATATTGGCACTCTTGCCCTTGTCTTCACTTGAATCTCTCATTGTATGGTTGACTAGCAAGGTCACTTTCTTGTAGCTCTAGCTGAGAGCAAAACTCATAGTCCCTTGCAACTCCATGCATAGAGAGCTATGAGTCACTTTGTGAGGCCTCATTCTTGAGTAACCTTGCATGTAATAGTTCATAGAAGTGCACATTTTAGTGTGTACATTTCTGGCGCCCACCGTGGGGCAGAGTAGATAGCTTTGTCCTTTCATTTGATGCATTTTTCGTCATTTTCAGATTAATTTTTGAAAAAATCTACATTCTCTGGTTTTCTGTCTCAGATTATCGTGCGAAACTTCTCAGAAATATCGCGCAATATACTTCCTGTCTTGGCGCGATAGTTCACGCGAAAAAAGTATCGCCCGACCATATTGACTTCTGTCGCCTGACATCGGGTGAAGTATCGCCTGGCATTGTGCGAAATATCGCGCGACTGAGAAGTATCACCCGGCTATAGGAAACTGTATCGCGCGATACTGTTGAAGTCTGAGAAATATCGCCTGGTCTGGCAGAGACTTGCGTTTTCAGTTTTCTTGTCCGAATTTGATTATTTTAGCTTGCTATTTTGTTTTGCTTTGTTTAGATAGGCCTAACCTGCATTTTTTTTTAGCTTAAATCCATCAGATTATTGCACATTTACATTTGGATTTTGGTTTTGCTAACATTGTGGGTCTAACAAGTTGTGTTTGTAGGTGCTCTCCTTTGCTTGAAAATTGCTAAAAAAACATGTCAAAGAGGGCTACTAACAGTTTTTGCAGGGCTGCCCAAGCATAAAAAAAAAAAAAAAAAAAAATTCATTTCTTGTTTGTTATTTACTTTCCTTTCATTTGTGGCATTTACTAATTGTATTAGGAATCTTAATACCTTGTAAAAGGGATCTTGAGGTGGTAGGAGAAGTATGCTCTTCACCTTTAGGTGAATCAGAAAATCTTGACCCATCTTAAGGTTTTGGAGGCAAGGGGGTAATTGATCTCTTTGCTTGACGTGTTTGGGAGAGATTCTTGAGATAGGGGAGTATGCTCTTCACCCTTGTGGTGAATCAAAAACTTGAACCTCAAGATTTGATCCATTTTTGTCTAGTTTAGGAATCCTTTAGCGGGCCTACTCTTGAGCAATCAAGAGGAACGACTCAAGTGGGGACAACCTTGTCATCATTCTCCTTGGTGGCAAGTGATTCCAACTCACTATAATCTCAAGGCTATCAAGGACACCAAAAACCTTGATAGACATAACACTTGTCTTCGTTTGATGTGAGTAGATCATGGGATTGCGACCATGAGGAAAACATTGAACAAGAATGCTTAAGGTACTCTTGAGGCCACAAGGTCCTAGTCTTTTATGAGGAGCAAGAGGGGTGTTGTGAACGGAAATCCTTATTAAGAACCATTAGATAGAAGCCACCCTCTTTTAGCCGCTTATCTTCTTAGTGCAAGGATTGATCCAAGTGGTTTACCCAGATCACCTTAAGATACTCACCATATGTGTCCCTTTGGTTGTGTCATTTGACATTTCCATGACAAAGCCAACATCTCTTGTGGGTAACCACTTGGTGTGAGGCGAGGGGGCATCAAGTTGTGGGCTAAGTTGGTAAGTATTGAGCCTTGACTTTCTAGGATAGAGTTGCTTGAAGTGTTTTCGATTGTGTGATACCAGTGCAAACGTTCTTGACATACAAACAATCGGTAGCATTCATAAGGTGCTTTTTCAATTTTGATATCACAAGTGTTTATCTTGGCAAGGTTGCTTTTGCCCTTGTTTCAAGTGTTTGAGACCATGTTTTGATCCCTTGCTGTTTGCAAACCTACCAAAATTCTGCTGATACCGTGACTGAAATCGAAAACATCAACCCTCAGACTGGAAATTTTGACCAAATAGACCCAAAAATGCAAATTTCACACGATTCTGGTCAAGAGTTAAATAATTCTGCAACAGTATCGCACCCTGTAAGGTGAAGTATCGCACGATACTTCGTGCATGCTATAAATATCGCCCCCTTCGAAGAGAAATATCGCGCGATAGTTCACCCCTGACGAACTATCGCCCGGCCTGCCTGGAGTATATCGCCCGCAAATATTAAGAAGTATCGCCTGGCTTAGGGCGAAGTATCGCACAGGTATAGGTTTATCGCCCCAGTAGCCTGGAGTATATCACCTGGTTTATTTTTGCCGTGCTTAAATTTTGATCAGTTTCAGTTGCTGTCAATTAGGCTAGGTCTTAGAGCAGGCTTCTCACCCTAACGTTTGAGATCTGTCTTGACTCCAAATTTCTGGTTTTTAGTCCTTCGGGATAGCATCATTTGATTTACAAAGTCACTTTGGAATAATTGTCAAGTTAGAAAGCCATTCTTGGTGCCAAGGTTCATCTTTAAAATTGTTAGCTATATTCTGGGAAAATTTTAGTTCTCTTATTGTCCAAATCGCTTTCATTTTCATCTCAATTTCAATTATCTTTTGGCCTAGTCCAACCTCCTGATTCAAAAGTGCAAGGGTAGTCACCCTTTGATTTGAAGCACCTCTTTGACAGTGTTGGTAAAGCCCTCCTTTTCTTTTCATTTCTCTTTGGACAATAAAGGACTTTGATTATCCTAGTTTGGTGTTGACACTTTGAAAGGTCACCTTATCATTGAGAATATCTCTTTTTCATGTCAGTTACGACAAGGTACCAAGTTAATCAAGGGAAGCGACCCCCTGTTGCCTTTAGCCAGTTACCACCTGTCAAGACTCGTCGATAACCTAAGGGAAAAGGACCCCTTTTTGACCAATCTCTTAAGAGTGAATCCGAGGTTTGTTTTAATCCGGGAGCTAACCCTAGTGAATTGAGCACCTCTTTCATACCACTTTCATCAAGTATGGACATGAGTTACACTTTCACCCGACAACAAAGAGAAGCCATGAATCAAACTCTCGAGGATATCTTTCAACGACACAGAAGAGAGTATGGTGGTTCTTCTCATGCCAGTCCACCCGGGTCACCTCCTAACAACGCGAGGTATTTTGATGCTCATCAACGAGCCGAAAGATAGCATAAGCAAGCTCACTCAGATTCAGGGTCACAACACGAAGACCAGAACAACGAATCTAGTGATCACCATATCAACGCAGCTAATGCAATAAGGCATTCAAGACAAACCTCCCCACTTAAAGACACCTCTCGATATGCAAATACAAGATTGAGAAGCATTGAGAGAGAGAAGCAAGCCTACTTAGATGAACAGGCTGCTAAAAAGGAAAAATTTTGACAACTAGAGGAAGAGGAATGTGCATTGTTGGATATACAGAAAAGAGTCGCCCAAGAAGAAGAAGATAGACTCTATGCACAACAACTCCAAAGTCAATTTAACGGGAGGGGAGCCAATAGTGGGATCAACTCGCCCCCATCTACCTCTTCCCCTAGCCCTCGAAGAAGATCAAAGACACCCTCACGATCCCCAAGTCCTAGAGGAAGAAGGACTTCAAGATATGACCATCATAGGAGACAGTCGTCTCATAGACATTCAAAGAAACCCTCCCAACGAGCACATCATGGCTCACAACATGGAGGCAGTTATGCTAAATATGATCATATGGACTTCATGACTATGCAACAAGAACCATCCTTTCAAGCCTATGTGGAGCAATACGTGGAACAAAACAAAGACCAATTCTTGGAAAGTCTTATCAACAAAGGCACTAAAGTTCCATATAATTTTGATGTTCACCAAAAGATCAAGAAACAGAATCCTTCAACTGATGAGGTGATCTTACAAATGCAAAAGGATATAGACAGAATGAAGGCTCCCAAGAGCACATTTCATTTGGACTCCATATGTCCTAACCCCATTGACAAAAGTGTGGTGATGGTAGAATTCTCTAAAAAAGTTGAATTCCCAACATACGACAAATATGATGGCACTGGTGACTCCCACGACCATGTTCGACAATTCTACATAATGAGCTTTTCCTTTCACCATGAAGACTCCTACTTGCTGAGATTATTCCCAAGGAGTTTAAAAGGTCAAGCCATGGAGTGGTTTACCAACCTTTCCCCTCTAGTAAAGACATTTAAAGAACTTGTCCAAAGATTTGTTCAACATTTCGCTTACAATTTATCTAGGTCGGTCACCATGCTTGATTTGTGTAAACTTAAACAAAATCAAGGGGAATCTTTTGTCACCTTTTTACAACGATGGAGGCGATTGTGTTCGAAATACCCAAGGACAATCCTTGAAGAAGAGCGAATTGATATCATCGTGAACAATCTAATACCAGAACTCAAATATGAAGTCAAGAAAATCCCATTTAATTCCTTTGATACTATGGTAGAGGTGGCATGTCGCATTGAGGATGTCCTAAAAGAACAAGGAATCTTGGCTAAACCAACAAATAACAACAATAGCCAAAATAACAATACTAATGGTAACAAGGACAAAAAGAACTCCTATTGGAACAAAAACAAGCAAGTGGTCAACGACAGAGTTGTTGATTCATCTCAGGTCAAAAATGAAAGAGTTCTTAACCTCTCTCATGCAGTTCAAGCTATGAAGTTGCAAACATCGTCAACGCAACAAGACAAACCTAAGTATCAAAAGAGATCTAAAACGGAGAAAAGATAATTTACTAAATTGGGAGAATCCTATGCAGATGTTTTTAAGACATTAGTTGCTCATAATTTGGCGCACCCACAGGATCCTACAAAACATCGAATACCAGATCCTTTACCTCATTGGTGGGATGCTAAGGCTTTTTGCGTTTTTCATAATGGGATTGGACACGACATAGAAAATTGTTTTAAACTCAAGCATCTTGTCCAAGACCTTATTGAGAAAGGACAATTACAAGTGGATGGGTTAACTACTAATGCAGACCATAAAGCCTTTAAAGAGCCCTTGCCTAAATATGAAAAAGGAGAGAATTCTAGCAGTAAGAATGGCAAGGCGGCTATTAACTATACATACACACATGCTGATAATGTGATTAACATGCTTGAAGTGGCTGACGATAACATCAACATGGTGAGAAAGAAAGATCCTTATGGACATAATGTGGACTCAACTCCTATGACTAATGAAAAACCCACTGTGGTGATAAGAGGTCCTCACTCACAAGGAATGCCCCAGTCCCTCAATGCTGTCACTAGGAGTCAGGCCCAAGCACCCATTATCATCAAAGGTCCTAGCACTAGCAAGTCTAAACAGCCCGTGTCCAAAGGTGCTCCTCCCAAATCTGTCGTTGGTCCTGATTCCAATTATAATCTTATTGACCAGCTACAACGTACACCCGCTCAGATATCCATTTTTGAGCTTTTAGAATTATCTCCTAAGCACAAGCGCGTCCTCGAGGATGCTTTGCGAGCAGCCAATGTCCCTAATAACTTAGATATTGACCAATTCCAGAACATGGTCAACCATTTAGCTAGCCCTCATTTCCTCACCTTCTCAGAAGAAGATGACAAATCCATTAGTCACCCACATAATTTGGCCTTACACATCGAGGTCATGATTCATAAAACCCGTGTTAGGCGTGTACTGATAGATGGGGGTGCGGGGCTCAATATTTGTACCCTGAGTTTGCTGCTAGCTCTAGGGTATTCCGAGAACGTCATTGACACAAAGAAAAGAATCACAATCAAAGCATATGACGAAGCAGAAAGAAGTTCTAAGGGATTGGTTGTTTTGCCTATTCGCATTGGTCCCATAGAAAAAGATATATTATTCCAAATTGTTGATGTTGGACCTCTAGCCTACAACATTTTGCTAGGTAGGCCATGGATTCATGAAATGCAAGTAGTCCCATCGACATATCACCAGTGTGTTAAGTTTCCCCATAACGGTGTAGAAATTTGCATCCCTGGAGACAGTGCTCTATCAGTTAATAACATTTCTGCGGAATTACATGTACCTTTGAATAGAGAAGCTGACAATCCTAGCAGTTCACTTGAACGATGCAAGCAGAAATTCAAGACCATGGACCTTGGGATGGGAGATTATAAGATTGATTCTTTTACAAAAATGCCAATTTCTCCTAGGTCTTATGGGAGACCCTCCCCAAATGTGAAGCCCTCGTCGTCAGCAATGACGTTATTTGGGAAATTTGTTGAGTCTTCGGTCCCCATCCAAGAAGAGAAAGAGGAAGTTGCTGTAAGGGACTGGATATATCACGAGGAGAAATACAAACATAATGAGAATTTTGCTCCTTCACCTGAAACTTATGGGAAAGGGTATACACTGGTTAAAAATATGGGATATCCGGGATTTGGTCCCCTTAGTCATAGGCTGGACGCTAAAGCTGAGCCTCTTGATCATGCTCTTTTTGGATGAAAAAATAAGTCCACGGTCGGCTTAGATTTTGAGAATAAGAAGAAGAAAGGTGCCCCTGTCCCAGCTGCGACGGACACTGACAGTGATGCAGATTATACGCCTGATCTCTCCAACCAACAAGATGTGTCTGATGATTGGGTGCCCTCAACGAATCTCCTTTGGGGAGATTCCATAGATTTGATGCTTAATAGTCCTACTATCCCAGCTGCGACGGATAGTGATTGTGTGACTTCTAGATCGACAAAGGAAAGTGTTACTGTCCTAGCTGCGACGGATAGTACCAATACAAGCACTAGAGAGGGGGAAACCCTTCCTAATCTTGAGGCTTCTACATCACGAGGCCTAAATGATGACTCAGAGACAGACTCCCATGAATATGAATGGGATTCACTTTCAGATGCAACAATTGATTTAGATGTGGATATTATCCATGCCTATAGTACCCAACCCGATGCGACTAACAATCCTAGTGTCAGACTAGAGGATTGCCCTCCTCAAATCGCCTTAGTAGACGACGCTTCGTTTGATAGGATGAGCCCCAATTTAGGTATCTTAGGAGAAGACTTGATGAACTCCGATTATATGGTCACCAGAGATGACACCTTTCGCATTAACAACATCGAACCCACCATTGACTTACCCCTTGTTCACTTTGACCTGATTGACTGGTCTCAGCGCCACCAAGAGCCCACATTCCTCACATTTCACAATGATTACGAAATTGCTTGCTATCTGAATGCTCTCGAACCCGTGGCTTCTTCCACCAGTGAACCAACAACCAGCATGACAGAGCCTGATATTAAGTACCTCAGTCTCAAAACAAAAGAGAAAAAGAAAAATAGGTCTGATGGTGAAAACCACTTTGTGGCGGTGTCAGAACCAAAAATAGTAAAAAGAAATGACGCATCCAAAGGTGAAAACCTCTTTGAGGCACCTAAGGATGGGGTACTTAATAACTTGCCGAGTTATTTCCAGGATAGATCATCAATATTGATTGAACCAACAAAGCCGGTCAATTTAAACACAGAAGAAAATCTTCAGATAGTCCATCTTGCTCAGTCTTTATCAGAGGAAGAGACCAAGGCATATGTACAGTTTTTACAGAAAAAGAAAATTAATTTTGCATGGACCTACTCAGACATGCCAGGGCTTGACACGAATCTCATAATGCATCACTTATCTATAGCTCCAAGAGTCAAGCCAGTAAAACAACGATTAAGAAAAATGCATCCACATATAGCTCTACTTGTCAAAGGAGAATTAGAAAAACTTTTGAGAGCTAGATTTATTAGAGCCATCGATTATGCCGAATGGATCTCAAACATAGTACCGGTCTCCAAACATGATGGGTCCATTCGTGTCTGCACAGATTTTAGAGACCTAAACAAAGCCTGCCCAAAGGACGATTTTCCACTTCCAAACATTGACATGATAGTGGACATGACGGCGGGCTATGACATATATTCCCTAATGGATGGTTTCTCGGGGTATAATCAAATCAAAATAGCTCCTGAAGACCAAGAGAAAATAGCATTCACATGTGCATGGGGAACCTATTGCTGGAACGTCATGCCATTCGGGTTAAAGAATGCAGGAGCAACCTACCAAAGAGCTATGACGACTATCTTTCATGATATGATGCACAAAAATATGGAAGATTATGTGGATGATACCCTGGCAAAATCAAGACAAAGGGACACACACCTCAATGATCTGGAAGTAATTCTAGATCGTATGGAACAATTTCAACTCAGATTGAATCCAAAGAAGTGCGCATTTGGCGTCACCTCAGGAAAACTTTTAGGATTCATAATATCAGCCAAAGGTATCGAGGTTGACCCCGAAAAGGTCCAAGCAATCCTAGATATGCCACCTCCTCGAAATATCAGCCAAATGAGAAGTCTTCAGGGACGTCTTCAATCAATTAGGAGGTTTATTTCTCAGCTTGCAGATAGAGCGCAACCCTTCAACAAGACATTGCATAAAGGTGCTTCTTGTGTTTGGAACGAGGATTGTCAAAAGAGCCTAGATCAGATCAAACAATACTTGGCTAATCCTTCGATCTTAATGCCTCCTATTCCAGGGAAGCCATTGATCCTATATATTTCAGCTACAGACACTTCCCTGGGGGCATTATTGGCTCAAACAGATGATACTGGGAAAGAACGGGCCATCTACTATATCAGCCGTACTCTAGTCTCTTATGAGATCAATTACAATAATATTGAGAAGTCTTGTCTCGCGGTGGTGTTTGCTTCTCAAAAGTTGCGCCACTACATGCTTGCTCATACCATACATTTGGTTGCCAAAATTGATCCCCTTAAATACTTGCTTAGTAAGGCTGCCCTGACGGGAAGACTTGCTAAATGGATGATGGTCCTCACTGAATTTGACATAGAGTACGTTGAAAGGAAGGCAATAAAAGGGCAAGCTATTGCTGACCAATTAGCTGATTTTCCAATCCAAGATAGTATGCCAGTCCAAGTGGAATTCCTAGATGAACACATCTTATATACCACTACTCGCACTTGGACAATGTTCTTTGATGGCTCCCGCATGCAAAACGGATCAGGTGCTGGAGTGTTATTTGTTTCTCCACATGGGTACAACATTCCGAAGTCTTACAAACTATTATTCCCATGTACCAATAATATTGCAGAATATGAAGCCTTAACTAATGGCTTGAGAATGGCTATAGAATGGAATATCACAGAATTACATGTCTTTGGGGATTCTCAGTTAATCATCAACCAAGTCAATGAAGAGTATCAAACCAAGGATGACAAATTGATACCCTATAAAAAGATGGTTGATTCTTTGAGACGCTATTTCACCTTTGTGACGTTTCAACAAATCCCTAGGACAGAGAACAAAGCTGCAGACGCCATGGCCACATTAGCTTCACTTCTTCAGTTGGAGACACATGAATCCAGATTTGAATTCCTGGTGGAAGAGCTACACCATCCCATCTTTGACTCATCTGAAAGCCGTGTCATTTGTGCCATTATCACACACGAGTCTTCCCGATATGGTGCTATCTATTCATATCTTCGTGATGGCATCATCCCTGACATATTCACCCGCTCCGAATGCCGAAACCTCATCCATAACGCCTCTCGCCACACCATCATCTCTGGTGATTTATATAGGAGGGCTTTAGATGGGACGCTCCTTAGGTGCTTGGAAAAGGAGGAATCCAACCAAGCATTAGCTGACATCCACGAGGGCATTTGTGGTGGACATTCTAATGGTCTTGCCATGGCCCGAAGGTTGCTTAGGGCGGGATATTATTGGCCCACAATGCAGATGGACGCAGTCACCTTTGCTAAGTCATGTGAAAAATGTCAGAAACACGGAAACCTGATTCATGCTCCAGGTAGGGAGCTGATTCCTTCTGTTTCTCATTGGCCATTTCAGCGCTGGGCCTTTGATCTGGTTGGGCAGATTCATCCCAACTCATCAGGTGGACACAAGTTCATTATTACTGCCACTGACTACTTCACAAAATGGGTGGAGGCTGTACCACTTTCTGTTGCTTCAGGAAGGACCATTTCTTTGTTCATCTTGAATCATATCATTTGCCGATTTGGAGTGCCTTCTGAGATCATTACTGACAATGGAGGTCAATTTAAGAATAAGGACCTAAAGAACCTATGCAAAAAGTTTAAAATCAAGCAACATTGGTCCTCCATCTATTTTCCACAGGGAAACGGACAGGCAGAAGCTTATAACAAAACTATTTTTAAGATTCTTCATAGAACAGTGCACAAGAATGGTAGGGATTGGCACTTACAAATCAATCCAGCACTATGGGCTTACAGAACAAGCATTCGCACACCTACAGGAGCCACTCCTTTCTCTCTCACCTATGGCGCTGAAGCAATATTGCCTTTAGAAGTCGAGATACCATCCCTTAGAGTCTCACTCAAAGGTTTGATTACAGATGAGGATTACCGCGCCATGAGGTTACAGGAACTAGAACTTCTAGATGAGAAGCGTAAGGCTTCCTTTGATCATATGAGAGTGTATCAGAAGCGTATGTCCAAGACATTCAACAAGAAGGTTCACCCTAGAGAATTTCAAATAGGTGATCTTGTTTTACGAGAGAACCCTAAGAACCAACAAAACAGAGAGCAAAAGGGCAAGTTTGAACCTAACTGGCTTGGACCATATGTCATCACAGCTGCTTTTGGTACTGGTGCGTATTTACTGTCAGATCCTGATGGAGAACAGCTCCCTGATCCCATCAACATTGTGCACCTCAAGAAGTTCTATCCTTGATGCCCGTTCTGTCTGGGGGCATCCTTTGTACATATCTTATTGATCCTGAAAAAATTTCAAAAAAATTGATATATGATGCTGAAAAAATCCTAAAAAGCATATAAAGTCTTGAAAAAATTCAAAAAAAAAAAAAAATTCAAAAAAAAAAAAAAACCTTGGTGAAAACCTAGCAATAGGCGCCTTGGTAGCAAAAATCAAAAAAAAAAAAATGATGAAAAAATGAAAAAAGATTTCAAGTGGTGAAAACCTGGAAACAGGCGCTACTTGAGGCCTTTGCACCCCTATTTGTTAGCATGCGTCCTCGACACTTAACCACTTGTCATCATGCCTTGACCTTATTTGGCCTAGTCTGGAATTGGTCTTTATCTTTGTCTAGGGGGCATAACTGTTCGCATAGGTCCTTTTGGTGCATTTGTCTCTTGGGGCATTTCACAACAGGTGTTTTTCAACACCACCCCAAACAGTGTTTTTCAACACTACCCTTGCGTCAAGTGTTTCTTAACACTTATCAGATGTCTTGCCTATAGTCTAAGTATAATGCGATAGTGCTCATGTGCAGATGCGATACTCAGAGTCTGACTCTATGACCAACACACACGCACTTAAACAATCAACTCGCTGACGATATGATGACTTTATTTTTCTTTGTGTGCTGTCTATGAGGATTTCTTTTGATGAGTGGTCTCTCCCTGAGAAGTTTTCGATGATGCATCGCTAGAAGACTGAGGGAATAAGACCATGTTTTCTTTCTTTATCTGCTTGTGGGTATATTTTGTTGATCCTAACTGTCATGAGCATTTATGCTGGTCCTACTTGACACTATGGATTGACAAGGTATTATCCTTGACTGTTTGCGAGTGCATGCTTTTAGTTATCCTGACTTTCATGTGTCTTGATACAAGCATAATCTCGCCATAACAAACTTAGGTAATCTCACTGCACTAGTCATCTTGACCTACATGTCTTTGGTGCCTAGGTGGGATTTCCACATTCCTATCTGATATAGATCATATTCAGATCCACATAGTTATGCTAGTGTGCATTGTATGATCTTATGACGCTACCAATAACGCTCGATGATGATTATTAGAGTCTAAAAGCGTTGTGACCTTGCAAGTCAACCACTTTTTCATAATAGCTTGCATTTTTAGGGTCATGTTAGATTAGTTTTGCATTTTGCATATGGAAGGAGCTCTCCTTTTCATCCTACGTGGACCTGTCAGTCGACTGCGCTCACCTTCTCTTTTTCTTGATCATGTCTTTTGCTCCTTGTCTTTTTCATCTCGAACCTGTTCCTGTTCATCACAAGGGGTTAATCACATCATCATATCTATATAAAAAACTGTCATTTTCAAGAAACATAAGTCTATATCATACATATGAGAATTAAACATACATCTATGAGAGAGAACATACATAAGCACATACATAAGCATTTTGAGCAAAATGACAAGACAATATACATAAACTGATACATCCATCACAAGTGAGACAAATACACATGATACATCGAACATCCAGTAATCTCATAAATCAATATACAATGTCATGATATACAATATGAGATCCCAAAATCTGGATCAACAGTCTCAAAATATGTCCAAACATCTAAGACCTAACCCTAAGACTCGCTACCACCCTCATGAGGAGCTCGTGGTGGTGGAGGAGGCATAGCTCTCCTATCAAGTGCCACATCTGATACCCCTACCTGCTGAGAGTACGATGGTGCTCTCTCACCCTCTGGGATGGCCTGCAGATATAATTCATGATAATAGGCAGCTCTCGCTGACTCTCGTCGGAGCTCTAGTGCCTCGACCTGTGCCATCGCCTCACGGCGTGCTATCTCTGCTCTAAGATCAGCTATCTGCTGATCCCGCTCTGCCCTCAGATCCACGAGCTGCTGATCTCTCACGGCTATAGTGGTCTGCAGCTGCTGTATCTCTGCCTACTGAGCCTGTATCTGGGCTCTCAGGTTCTCTCCCCCCGCAGGCTGCTCCTGCTATACCTCTGCCTGCCGGCGAGCTCGTCTCACCTCCTCCTCAGGTGTCACTGACCGCTGTCCCCGTGACCATTTCCGGCCACCTGATCTCGACCCCTCTCCTCTCTCCATCCTCCTCCCTCTCCCCCTCCTGCCATCTCCTCCATCCCCTCCCTCCTCTCCTCCCTCCCCTCCGTCCCCTCCGTCTCCTCCGTCCCCTCCCGGCGCTGGCATCTATACATTTGGTACTGTAAATCGAGGGAATGGTACCCTCCGCCGCTCTGCTCTGTAGGCTCCATCAGCCCCTGCGTCTGCCACATCTGGGAAATAATCCCAAGGCTCACTCCTGATAGCTGCTGTCTCCGCGACAGCCTGCTGATAATCCAGCATAGGTAGCCACCCATGCCCCTCCTCATCCCTAGCCCTGGCATATGTAGTAGTCTCTATCGAGACTCGCTGCTACCTCCCAAACTGCCGCCACACCCGAGTGATGCAGAATCTCTCTACGATCTCCGCATATCGACCTACCAGTGGCCGACTGCACAGCATGTAGCTCAACTCATCTGCGGCATCCCCCCAAACCTCAACCTCCCTATACGGCCTCCATGTGAATGAGGCTACCTCATCCAGAATCCGTCTGTAATAGGTCACATCCCCAGAATGGGCATGTGATATGAACCCGATGTACCTATAAATGAAGGGGTACCTCCTCTCCCTCGGCTGAACCCTGGGGCGCACCACAGCAATGTGCTCCCATGCCCATACCTGTGCCAAGATGGCACCACACGCCCATGTCCGACCGTCCCTATAGACGATCTCGTGCAGCTCATGATACATCTCTGCCAGGATCGCAGGCCCCCATGCCATCCGTCGAGGCCTGCCTACCAAGTCTACCAGTAACCTGCCCCATCCAAGCGGGAATCCCTTCTGACTGCGATCAGTCATCAAGATCTGTGAGATGATAGATGCCACAATGCATGGCATCGGATAATCTCTACCAAAATCATCAAGCAGTCGCTCCTAGCTGACATGCCTGTCCAGGATAGTCACATCCTGAAACATCTCCTGAATCAATCGACGCCCCTCAGTGACATCCTGATCATAGTATACCTATGACAACACATAAATCATGTTAGTTTTCATCTTTTGGAAATATTACATTTTACATGACTATCCCAAAAATATGATTATACTTACAGGCTCTCCGTGGCATGGAACTCGGAGGATCCTATAGACATCCTCCAGTGTGATGGATGCCTCGCCTGTAGGCAGGTGGAAGGTGTTGTGCTCGCTGTGCCATCTCTCGGCCAGCGCAGTCAACAACCCATGGTCTGCTCGGATATACGGGTACCTCAACAGATACCGGAATCTCATCGCCCTGAGGTCGGCATTGCCCGGATCATCCAGATCTCGGACACACCGTAATCCTGTCACCTTCGGCGCTCTGATGATGAGCGCCGGAAAAACCTCCTGCAAGCCAAAACCAAGCCCGTTGTTAGCACATATCATGATGGATGTCCAAAAACTCAATATAAAACATCTTAAAAATGTAACATTGTCTAGACCCATGTCATTTTTGCTCAAAAATGCATTAAAAATCAATATTTTATGCTGGGCGATATTCCTTTTCTGGAGAAGTATCGCGCGATACTTCTCCCTATAGTGGGGCGATAAACTTTATATCGCGCGATACTTCGCCCAGTATCGCGCGATCTTTCGCCCAGTATCGTACGATACTGGTGTCTAAGGTCGTGCGATACTTTTGGGGCACGCAAAGTATCGTGCGATACTTCTCCCCAAAGCGCGCGATACTTCTAAAGTATCGCGCGATACTTCACCTAGGAAAAAAATTTTGAAATTTGAAATTTGAAAAAACGTGCTAAAAAAAGCTATTAAATGCTAAAAATGACCAAAAAGCTCGAGTTTTTCGAAAACATACTGGGGCAGGATAGTGTGGTGGCCGGTTGTGCAACCGGGCGCACTCGAATCGATGCCTGTGGACGGGAACTCCTGCTTGCTGGGCCATTTTCTCTCCCTAAAGCTCTGAAATTCTCAAATCGCTAAAAGACAAATGATTTTTGAAAATGACATTTTGACCCCTTTTATAGTCTTTTGACTTTTTGACCTCATTTTCAAAACACCTCGAAATTGCGCAAAAATTGCACCCCTAGCTAATTTCGACGTCCTGGATCCATTTTCGGACTCGAAATCGAAATCCGAGGCCATCTTGATTGTCAAAATCATGTTTCAAAATCTTCCCCCCTTCTGCGCAGTTGGCTGATCTTTTGAGGCCTAATCTTTTAATCTTTGTTGGGGCATCGTCATTTCTTCATTTCCATGTCTTCCAAACTTCTAGTCTTTCATTCATATTCATTCCATTCCCTCATTTCTCATGTTTGATTGCATCTTTTCAGTCAGGCTGGGGCATGTTCTATTGCCTAATGGTTAACCTATTTGACCCTTACATTCGATTATGATTTGATCGACCTTATCAATTTTCTGTCTCTCCTCTACTTGATTTCAATTTCGATTCCGAGGGGGCAATATTTAGGGGATTTTCATCCCCGATTCCTTGATTTTTTTGATTCAGACATCTTTTGTGAGCTTTTGCTCGAAATTTGAGATTCTTATCTCCCATTTTTAGACATTGATTATTGCCTAGCAGCGACGGTGATAGTTTTGTCTAAAGCTTGATTTGCACCTAGCAGCGACGGTGTTGGTCTAAGCTTTTGTTTATATTTGTCTAGATGTGATCCCGAATCGACCTCACATCTGAGTTGTTTTGTGATCCCAAATCGATCTCACATTGCAACTTCATTCTTTGACTACATGTGTTCCCAAATCGATCACACATTAGTCAAAGAGGGGCAAATGTATGCACCCTAAAATGGTCGCCTAGACTTTGGGCCCCATTTATCTAATTTATCAATCCTGAATCATTTTGATCAATAATCAATATTTTCAACATTATCAATTTCTTGATCAAATCTTAATTTCGATCATATATTAGATTTTTATCCTATGGGCTAACCATTTATCCTAAGTCTTTATTTATTTAAAAGGAATATTTCCTCCCCTTTTAATAAATAAAAAGCCCCCACTTTCCTCTTATCCTAAGTTGCACAAATAAAACACTATTCCTATTTTATAAAAAGGGAAAAGGCACTTTTGTCTCACATGAGGCTCAAAAGTCAACACTTCACTCTCATTGGAGGATACTTGTGCACATGGATTGCTCCTCTTTCAAGCTCCACTGCTGATTAAGACTTTTTGCCTCTTAATCTCCATGGTCCATTTCACCTCATTTTTTATAAAAGGAGAGCTCTCTCTTTCATTTGCACATATCCATGTTTTATGCTAATGTTATGCTGCAGGTTTTAGGTGCATTTGGAGTTTGAAGACATTGAAGACTTGTTGCTTTCATCATTTAGTTGCATATTTTCTTTCATAGTTGCATAATAATGACATCATAGATTAGATTTCCTTTTATGCAATAGAATAGATCTCACATAGCTTAATTAGGGGCTTGGAATCTATTGTACTTCTTTTCATAGCTTAGTTTGCACTTCATTTGATAGATTAGTCTTGCACATTCATACTAGTTGCATTTGCATTTCATTTCCATTTAGATTCTTGGAGATATTGGCACTCTTGCCCTTGTCTTCACTTGAATCTCTCATTGTATGGTTGACTAGCAAGGTCACTTTCTTGTAGCTCTAGCTGAGAGCAAAACTCATAGTCCCTTGCAACTCCATGCATAGAGAGCTATGAGCCGCTTTGTGAGGCCTCATTCTTGAGTAACCTTGCATGTAATGGTTCATAGAAGTGCATATTTTAGTGTGTACAGTTTGAAGGTTATTTTTCCTTCTCTTTTTATTAATAACTATTTGAAGGCCATCATATTGATTCAAGTTTGCATTAGGTAATCCTAGGGAAGATATCGCAGGGGATTGGGAGTTTAGATCCATGTAGGGTGTAGAAACATCGGAGGTAATTGTTGTGGCTTCTCCAATAGGTGGAGTGGTCAAAGGAGTTCCTTGCATAGGGAAATTTGGAGATGGGGAGGAAGAGGCAGGTGATGTTTTCACAGAGGCCTTGTGCTTAATAATGGGGTAGTCTTTTCTTAGATGCCCTTCTTTTTTACATAGGAAGCACACATTAAGGCCTCCCATGATCTTAATAGGGCAGGAATAAGAGTCTTCTGTAATGTTGATGTCAAGAATGACATGGATATCCATACCAATTTTCAATGAAAGTAGAGCCCTAACATTCATGTGAGGGACAAGCCTAGTGGTATCATCCACCCTAATGACCTTACCCATGGGCTCAAGAATATGGGAGAGAAAACACCATAAAAAGGGAGGAATTTGTTTCACCAGAATCCATCGTGGGGTGGATAGGGAAAGAACCTCATCATGAATGGCTTTCGGTGTCCAAGCTAGGGCATGAAAAGAGGTATTCCCTACAAACCAGTATTGCTTCTTAAGGACGACTTGTTGTGAATTAGGATTAGTGAAAAAAATAACAAACAATCATAATTGAATCTGTCTACATAAGGAAATGTGGAACCCTAATTTTAAGTTCCAGTAATTATGAAACCAATCATCAAGGAATTTTTGAGCGGCGCATTTATCAATATCAACTACAACAAAGAAGATAGCAGAATCTCTTAACCTACTCTTTTCTTTAGCAATTTCATTAACCATTTCAGAATTCAGAGAAATGGAGAAAGAGGTCAAGGGATTCCCAGGGACCTTACCGGATTCACGGGCTCCATTTTCTTCAGATAGGTTGAATTTGGCACCAGCACCAATGACAAAGGAAGAGTTACTAACTGCTTCAGAGAAAGACTTATGCGGAGTTGGGGAGGAATGAGCGTCATTAACCTTATTAAAGACGCCCACCAAATCTAGCTCCATGGGAGCCCTAGTGGAAGCGAGGCTGAGGGTGCAACCTCTGCCGAAGGGCATAGATGGGAATGGGGGCTCATGCAAAATAAATGCAAGTAGTAAACAGGAACAAACACACTTGGCAGAGGACGGGCACACGTACACCGAGAAAAAGTAGAGTCAATCACTGATCATCGACATATCTTCTGTTAATTGATTATCATTTAATATTAGTATATAATATCTGTGATTCTATAATGTTTGACAAAATTATTAAATATAAAATATTTATATAAAATAATTCATAATTTGAATTTTTTTTACAATCAATATTTTCTTAAATGTTAAATGAAAGGCATTGAAATGCCCAAATCATCTTAAATTTTTCATATGAAAGGTAGGGGTAAATTGAGTATAGAATATATTTTATAATCTTTATATTTCAATCAAAGAAATTTCTTCTTTTTGGTCGAAAATATCAAAAGAACAAAAAATGCATATACTTTTATTCAAACATTTGTGTAATATGAAATTTTGAAAAACAACACAGTTTTATCCGAAAGTTTGAGAATAATTAAACATAATTAATTTAGTTAAAAAATCAATAATAAAAATTAAATAGTGTATGTAGAGAATAAAGATAATGTAGGCATAATAGTATTCTCTCATCAAGTTGCATCGTGATTTGCATATGTCTTTTATAGAAACCCAATTAAACAAGGGTTGCAAAGTAGCATAGATCTTGTCAAAGGTTGCTTGAACATGTTATTGGTTTTCAATGCTACGTCAATTGTGTAAGTTGTGTCTCTATTAACTAGTTCATAGTTTTTTGCATCTATGATATTCTCTAATGATTTTGTTGATTATATCTTGTGAATGCATCAACAATGAAAATCATACCCAATTAGTCATTAAGAGGAAATATTGTTAGATTGATATGAGAAATCAGCAATTAGTTAGTCAATTGTATTCCTTGGGATTCATATACCTCGTCACTTCAAATATTAGCAATCCTATGCATTTAAGAATATGCGTATGAAAATTGGAATGGTTCAGAGCTTCTTATTTATGTTTTGAATATTCTTTTTTGGTACTTATAACGTGGTCCATTCTCTTTGTTATATTTGTCTTCGCATTTTTAGTAGCTTTAAAATGTACAAATCTGATTTTGTAGTGTTTGGCCTCTACCTGTATTCATTTTTTTTCAATAAATATTACATTATTGACCATTAGTTTATGAACCTTATATCAATAATAACCATATAAGACTATACGGATATTTAATGGAAAAAACCAAGATGCACTAAATCAAGGTAGGACGATTGAATTGTATTGAGAAGAATAGATTCATGATAAAAAAAATTAAAAAAATTAGTTGATTAGAGTCAATGAAAACCACTTATAAAGTCTATAGATTTTTTTCTTGTTATAGGTATGGCTATTGAATACGATGTGTTGGCATTTAAGGTTTAATGTTAATATTAGAAGGGAATAAAATCTCTTTTAAATAAATTGGGTGAATCAAATACAAAGAATTAAAGAGTTATGTAGAGTTGAAAATGATAAATTTTAATACTAATTTTGGATACTAAGTTTGGAAGAAAGGGTATTTAACTTTCAATTAGTGATTGAATCAAGGAGCTATGAAGTGTCGAGAATGATAAATTATAATATTATATTTGGATGTGAAATTTAGGAGCCGTGTTATTTAACTTTCAATTTAATGATGAAATACAGAAATTGGAGATGTGAAAAATTGATTTGTCACACCTATAACATATCAGAAATTAAATAAATTAATAATAATAATTGTATAATTTGAATAACTTTTTTCTAAATTATTTAAATCAAATAAAATGAAAACTAATACTATTTTTTAACCTAAATAATTTAACTTTAATACAATTACTTTAACATTTTTAAATTAAAAAAATTAAGTTAAGACTTATTGAAAGAAAACCTAAATTGAAACCCAACAATCATTAAATGATAATCTCGATTGAACCCTAACCCTAACCCCAACCCTAATTCAATAGTAAGTGTAATTAAATGCTAACTCTAATGAAATCGTAATATTAATTGATCTCCATAATACAAACTCTACTTTAATAAGGTTTAAGGTTCAATTTTGTTTAGTGTTAGGATTAGAGTTTGATTAGGTTTAGGGTTAGGGTTCAATTTGGTTTAATGTTTAATTATGTTTATAATTATGGTTCAATTTGGTTTAGTGTGAGTATTAGCGTTTTGAATCTATTTTATATTTAGGTTTAGGTATCAATTTGGTGTACAATTAGGATTCAATTTGGATTAGTCTTGAATGAGGGTTCAATTTAATTTAGTATTAGGGTTAAGGTTAGGATTAGGATTCAATCACATTCAAGTTTAGGGTTACATGTGTTGATTGGGGGATTTTGTTGCAGAATTATTGTTGCAGAGTTGTTGATGTTGTTTTTGTTGTTTTTGTTGTTGTTGTTGTGAGTAGTATGGTTGTTATTGTTGATGTTGCAGAGATGATGGTGTTGCAAAGTTGTTGATGTGTTAAAGTTGTTGTTGTTGTTGCAGTGATCAATATAGTTTTTGTTGTTGCAGAGATGATGGTGTTGTAGATTTTTTTATGATTTTGTTTGATGTTTATGTATGTTTGTCATTGATGGAAACATACCATTTTGGTTGTTGGTATGTATGTTACAAAGGTGTTTTTTTAATCCAGAGGTTTGTGCTCTAGAAGGATGGTGCTTTGGAAGATGTATTTCTCCTTAGACTTTTAACACAATGCATGACATATATTGATAACATAAGGGTCTTTGTTAATGAGCCTAATGCTAATCACAATTCTCTTAATACTATTCTCCCTCCCACAATATAGCTCCTAGTGATCATGTGTTGGATAGTGATATGAGGCCTATAATTCCTATGATTCCTATCAAGGCCTTCAAAACATTATCCATAATCCATATGTTAGATATTTCCTATATGATTTCTCTCCAAAAATAAGGGATAATCTTCCTTCTTTCTCCCAAACTAAGGATAATAAGGATGATGATCTTCCTAGAGAAACTATCCATACTTCTCTTCCTTCCTCTACATCACATCCTACCAACATGATCAAGAATATAGTGACCATATCCCTAAGACTCCTCCTAATACTCCTAAAGAATATCATGTACCTCAAGATAACCATGTCTCTCAACTGAAACCACCTCTTGAAATTATCTTTCCAACACCATCTCATGATCCTCCACCTTATGAAGTCTTACCATCTTCCTTTGAAGAGTCTCTTCCAACTAGAAAAATATCCTTTCACGACTATCTATTTTCTTAGCTCATAAGAGTCAACACTCTTAGTTGAGTTTATTGCATACATTATTGATTTAAGGATATCTTCTTGTTGTTGGAAGTAAGTATCCTTTTTTTCTATTCCTTATGATGTCTCCTATGTTGTCATCATAAGGAGGGGGGAATACATGCAGCCTCCCTTGTACATCACATGCAGTTTTTTCTCATTGGTCCATAAACTAATTGATTTTCACAGATTCACATGGATTTTCCATAAGACTAATCCCTATACATGAATTCATACAGAATCCCCATAACACTAAAACCTATACATGGATTAATACAAAATTCCCATAAGATTAATCCCTAGACATGGATCAACATGGAAATGATGGTTTCCATAAGACTAATCCCCCTAAAGTTTCCACATGAAAAAAACATTTTCAAGCCACCATGTGCACAAAATATTTTCAAGCTGCCTCGTGCACAAAATATTTTAAAGTCACTCTGTGCACAAAATTTTTCAAGGTAAGAGTTTACTAGCATAAAATAATTTTATAGACTTCCAATTCTCCTTCCTCTCTCTCTCTCTCCACTCTCATGGTTATGCTAGTAGGTTAGACTGGTTGAGTTTGTATCATCTTTGGTGATGCTCTTGCTCTTCCTATGTGATCACTTGTGCTCTTGTAATAGCTTTCCAGACATGATATTAGTGGATGTGACATTTTCAATCGAGATCTCTTTCACTAATTGATTTGGAGTTTTGTTCTAGTACTAACCCTTTTGGTATCTTTTGTCTTTGCTCTTGCTTTTTCTTTTTTACTTTGTTTTCGTGCCCTTATGTGTGGATGTGGAGTTAAGATCCTTGTTTTGGGGGCTTATGTTCTTGAACTTAGTGATGTTTTACCTCTTTGTAATTATCCATGATCATATCTCTCTCATCATTATTTTTTCTCTTCCTTTACCATGATTGTGAGTTTGTCTCATACTCCTGCTAAAGTGGGGGCTAATGTACCATCTTAGGAAGTAAACACTTAATTTGTGTACATTCTAGGACCATTTTTATCCCACTTTAGTATGTTTCTTATGGTAAGACTTCATATTATACCTAAATGCACATTTAATTCAAATATGGGACCTCCTCCTTCTTTAAACTTGGGGTTGGCTCTAATTTCTATGCATACTTTTCCTTTTTTTCCATCCATTCGCATAATTCATTTTCCACCTAGGTCCTTTACATGCATTTTTGGATTTCAAGATTTGCCCTAATTTCCCTACAGACTGAGGTTTTCAAATACCCTTCTTGGCATACAACCCTAGGTCCCAGGAAAACTTTGGAAAAGTATGCTTGGACAAGGTCAACCCAAGTCGGCCTTACCTTAGGGATTTTTGTTTTAGTGGGCTTTGGACCTGATGCAGGGGTATTTCTCCTAGGTTCTTAATTGAGGTTAGCCTTGTGAAATTTGAGCCTTGAAATGTGTATAAAAGGATACCTCTTCCTCTCATTTTTGCATCATCATCATTCATTACTGTGAAAATTATTCACATCCTCAAGCAAGTTATTGTGAAAGAAAGAATTCATTAAAGGAATTAATCAAGTATTCAATAATTTAAGCCCACTCATGCATGTAAGGCATTTCCTTTCATAGATCTCTCTTTTCCCTCATAGGAGAACAAGAAAAGGAGTTTGACATTAAGGAGAGAGATCTACATTCATCCATCAAGTCTTCCTCCTTTCTCTCTTCTTCAGTAAGGAGAATTAAAACATCTACTACATGAGGTTTTGTCTTACATTATTTCCTTTTGGTTTGTGTGTTGAGTCAAAGCTATTTCATCAACATACTTGATCACATACTTAGAGACAATTGCATCTGCATGGTATGATACTCCATTGTTTAGATCTAATCTCTTCTACATGTCAGTATTATTTTAATTACATTTATTTAAATTCAAGGTTAATTCATATACAAGGGTTTGACTAAGGATAAACCCTCCCCCCCAACCTTCTTTCCCTTCTTTTTTGTGTGCAGTAACAATTTACAAAGTTTCAGATTTGGATTTTGAGTGTTACAAAACTAGTTGTAGATCCTCTATAGATTTCACTAGATTCAGAGACTCTAGGACAAGGTCAACTTTTCTTGAGATCATCCTTTGGATCTGGAGTTTCATAGTCAAGAGCTACAGGTGTTAAGGTGCCAGATCTAGAACCATTTTTTATTCTGATAGCTCTACGATAGTCAAAACCTGATTTGAAGTTCCACTCCTCTTCTCCTAATTTCAAGGTGAGTGTGTTAAATTTAATTTTCTTATTCATTTGTCAGATTTACATGTCATTTTCATCTTTATCATAAGGAATCACAAAAACCCCACATTGTGTAGATCACAAATTTTCACCCTTACTCCCTTGGTTGTGCTAATCGGATTCACTTTCTTGGAAGTTTTGTATTCCAATGTATGAGGAACTTGGTGGTATACCATTGATCACCATTTTCCACATCATAATTGTCATGACTAGTAGCAACTTCAAAAAGACTTAACATGGTCTAAGCCTCATTTGGAGAATTTTCCAAAGATATCACAATTGCATTATCTAGAAAAACACTTGATGTTCTCCCTAGTGCTAGCTCAAACAAAGGATTAATAAAACATAACATAGGTTTTTGCACTTCCTTTTGATAATAATGAAATGAATCATGAGTATATTGACCACATGAAGAACAAGCATGTAGATCAAAGAAAATATGAGAAAGTTGACCTTGACAGCGACAATAGGAACACAATTTTGGTTTAACCAATTTAATACTAGCATAGGAAGATTCAACTTGGCATACATTAACATAAGCATTCTAGATACAAAGTTCATGGGTTTCAAATGCTTTGGAACATAAGATCCAATCAAACCCTTATATCCAAGACCACATTACTCTTTGTTTATTTTTTAAGACTACCAAAATCTTGCAATAGGCTTTTCATTTACTTGTATGGAAGTGCTAGAAGAGAAATATTGTTCAACATCTTTCTTTTGTGCTAAAGCATTAGGTGCCTAATCTTGAAACTTATTTATCTCTTGTTGTAGAAAAATGCATTGACTAAAAAACTGCAAAAAAGTAGGCTCTTGAATTGTCAATGTTAATGCGCAAAGACAAATTTCCATCTTCAAATAAAGTAGATCCCATTGTGTAGGCTTAACCAATAATGCCAAAAAGACTTCTTACAAATACATATTTCTCCTTAATGTGCACACACACATTAAAAAAACCATGTATATCTAAATGAAATAATAACACATAATCACAACCTTATAACCTTATTACTTCAAAAACTTGTAGAATATCATATTACAAATTTATCTTATTTATAGATTTAAAAAAATATTATGTAAAATGTTTAGAATATATGAAATTTAAAATTGAAACTATTTTAGCTTTCCATTATCTCCATATATTGTTCGATAACTCTCACCATACTTTAAAAAATGGTAGATTACAGTAAAAAAAAATCTTCTCATACCTTGATCACCATCATAGGAACATCATTGTTATCTTCTCATGCAATTACAAGCACATAGGAACATAGATCATACACAAAAAATTACATAGTCATATATCAAACTTCATTTCATTGAAAAGACAATGTTAAATTTACCGCATAGTTTTCTAAAAGATGTTTATTGTTGGGGTGTCATTCTAGTTTTATGGCTGCCTCCACTTTTGCTCGCTCTAGATCTACTAAAGATGCTAATTATCAACCTTTGAACCAATGCTAATTATCAGTGCCTCTAAAAACTTTCCAAACACATTCATCATATCGCACTTATTACTTCATACAACTACAATGAGGTCTCTTCCATTACAACATACCATTATTGTCATAAATTGCTTTAGAAGACCCTAAGAAAATGCATTAATAGGTGTAAAAGTTCCTCTATAGAACTATTGAAACTTCAAGACCAAAACTACTATAATTTAAAAATAGGAATCAGATCAAAAATTGCATTATCTCTTACCATATAATATACATGCATAAATAAACCTTAAAGACTCTAGTAAGCCAACTAATTTTGCATACTTTAAATGCACCTCATTTATTGTTTATGCTTGTCAAAATATCTCTCTAAGAAAAACCCCAGCTTGATTTTCCATATCACTATCATCCTCAACCCATCATCATTAGCTTTGATACCACTAATAGTCCAGGAATTAACATTAGAATGGAAAAATGATTAAAAAAAACCTATCTATCCAATTAGATGTAAAAAGAGTACATAAATAAGGGTTTAAATTAAATAGCTCAACTATTATAGAAACTACCAAAATTGAAACATAGTAACTAACTACTAAACTCCTAATGACTAATACATGAACATATACATACCCTCCAACCATAGCCAACTTTTATATGCCTTGTTCTTGGTGGGATTAAAGATAATCAATTAAGTTTATAATCATTCTATTGACAAATTTTATAATATTTTTGGCATACTTGTAGCTTTTAACAACACGCGAGATTAAGAAAATGGCATCTTTGTGGCTTCTCATTACAGTTAAAAAAAATCTAGCAACTTTTTGAATAGGTTCAAACCATTCAGCTTCCTTAAAAAGATAACCAATTGTGCATTCTCATTGAAATTTATTGGCTCTATAACTCTTCTTTATTTTTATTTTTTTCTAAATCAAAGAAAATAATATAATATATATTAAATGTGATTATAAATTATATGATGTCAAACAATATGATATCTTGAATCTTTCAAGAAATTATAAAATAAGAGTACTACTTTTACAAAGTTTAAAATATTATATAAGAATGAATATAACATAGATTTGTTAGAGTTGTTTGGCTTTCAAGTCTTGTTTGTTAGGGACAACACCCCTTTTTTGCTAATTTTTAATCAAAAACGTAGATTTGTTAGAGAATAAAACTATATAGCTACATGCCAATTTTATTTATTTTTTAAACATTCTAAGACCTGGCATTTATATGTAATCTCCATGAATATGTACAACAGTAATTCATGTTTCCTCACATTCTCATCAATCCCAAGTGGTGGCTTAGGAAGTATGTGATGGAATCATTTTATTTGGAGAAGAAAACATCTACAACACACATGTAAGTTAAGCTTGAAAACTTGAATAATAATTAAACATCGAGAAACTTACTTGTACTTGAAGTTGAAATTGTTGGCATACTAAATTGCTTCTCAATTGATTACTCAAGAATGGAAGCTTTTTTTTGTAAACACTCTTTTCTTAATGTATTTGTATATTAATTTTATAAATCTCCACAACAATTCTAATTTGTAAAACTCATGATATTAAAAAGATAGAACTTAAATTTGCAAAGCACTAACAAAGTCTTAAAAAATAATGCTTTTTTTGTCTTATACAACTTTAATAGCAATTAGAATATAAAATAATTTAAAAAAATCAAAACAACATTATCCACATCTTTAAATAATAATTTTCAAATCTTTTACAATACATAAATGGAAACAATAGCTACGTATTAAGTTAGCATCATCTACATCTTCAAATAATATTTTTTAAATATTTTTATTTAAAATATGTCTTATTTAGTGTGTTGGTTAAGTGGTGGTAGTGTTGTTGTCCCCACTTAAGTTCAAACCCCCGTTAGGCCATTATGATCGTGGGCTTGTGCCTTTGTGGATCCAATATGCTCGTGGGCTTGTGCCTTTGCCGATCCAATATGCTCACGGGTTTGTGGCCTCACTAGTTTACCAAGTTTGATCTAGAAAATAATAATAATATTCTCAAATCATTCTATAAAAAATATTTCTTATCTCTTAAGACATTAAAAAAAATTAAGATAAATAATAGTAACATGTAAATAAATAAAAGTTAGTATCAACATCCATATCTTCAAACCATATTTTTCAAATTTTCAAAAAAAATTATAAACTTTTAAACATCGATTTGCAAGGTCAATACTTCAAAGTAATTTAATTTTTTTATTTATACATAAATAAATTTAAATACAAAATTTATATATATATATATATATATATATATATATATATATATATATATATATATATATATATATATATATATATATATGGGGATCACCCCGCAGCACAACGGTGGTCGTACATCCTGTTGATAGGACGGTTGCATGTTCAAATCCCACTCACTACCGAGATTTGTCGATGATACTATGCGGCTAGGCTCTGACCAACGGTTCATGTCTGACGTGGACGCTGTTGTTCGGATTGTGGTGGGCTTTTGTGTTGCCGCATGGATGGTGCACGCGCGACGGTGCAGCTGGGCCGTTCAACTACTGGGATGATGCTACGTGTGACTGACGACTTTGGAGAGATAAGGGGTGTCGCCCACTTTGGGAGATCGGTTAGTGGTGGTTCTCATGTTGATCGCATTGCCATCCTAGGGAGTCATAAGGTGATTGGATTTGGAGTGATAAGGAGAGTTGTGAGGCAGTATATTATATAGATGTATATAGGAGGCATTGATGCCTCGACAGCCTCAGGTGATTCGTTGATTGGGTGATCAAGGCATTATAAATATAGGTGTATCTAGGAGGCATTGAGGCCTTGACAACCACTTTCTCATTGGGGATGGGGTCCCCTTAATGTGACCTCACTGGTTCAAAGCTCCAGTAAAAAAAAAGCACTTGCCAAAATATATATATATATTTCAATCAAAGTGGACGAAGCCACTAAATTTTTTTATTAATCAGAAACATAATAGAGTACAAATAACCAGGCACCTATAAAAGAAGAGTGCAAACCATCGTCTATGTATCCCAACCACAAAAGAAGTACATACCCAGAGGATAAAATAATAACAAGTAAACCACCCACCAACCATCATAGATGCATAAAAGAGATAAAAAAGCATTTTACATGATGAAAGTATCTGACAAAATGCTCATTCTTAGGAGGAAAGAAATCATCTCCCGGATCATCCAAAGAAATGAAACTCAAAGTCTCGGACTGAGAGGAGATTTGATCATCAAGAACAGTAGAGTTTTAATGTCCACGAAATAATTAAATAGTTCAATTAAAATTAATTATTTGTATGGCCCCAAAACTTAATATTAATATCTTTTGGGCCCCTTTTTATTTATTAGTTAGTTATGTTGTTTTTATTTATTAGTTAGTTATGTTGTTGTAGTGTCAACTTGTTTGTAATCCTTTGGGAAGTTTCTTGGAGCCCATTTATAAGGTCAAGTTTGTCATAGTTGTAGGTATGGTAAATTTGATATTTTCTTTGTATTTGCGAATTCCAGTTGGAGTTCAACTTGTCTATCATTTTGGAGGTGCAAGATCCTCCCTACTCTGGCACTTGCAGTTTCGGTGGGAATCATTCCTCACCCTATTCTGCCTGTGAATCTCAATTACTGTAATCATAGATATATTTTGTGTGAAATTCTATATTTGTTCCTCTATGTGATTATCTCCATTATAATTGTGCAATTTATCAAACATCGTGTCTCGATCTGGGGCGCATAAATCGATAGCACTAAGATCCTTATATTGATCGCATCCATGTCCATGCACATGGCTGCATCGGTGTCTACGTCTGTATCCACATCCATGTTTGTGTCCACGTCTATGCCTATGCCCATGCCCGCATCTGTGTCCATGTTTGCATATGTGTGCCTTATCTGTGTTTGTGTCTGAGTTTGGAGGTGTGCCTTGGTCACATCTGGAGATGTGTCGTGTCCACATCTAGAGATGTGCCTTGTCTGCATATGGTAAAAGGAAGTTCGTACGGTGAAGGGTCTATGTTGGTCATATGGGGGTGGTTTGTGTTGTCCATGTGTGGTGTTACTGACCATTCTAGGAAGTGTTGTAGGCCATATAAGACATTTCAAGAGTCCACCAAAATAAGAGAATTGGAAAAATTGGGATGAATAGGATCATCTGCCAAAAGAGGAGCAATCAAAACTAACCATCTTGCACAACAAAATGAATAGGAGCTAGTAGATCTCAGAGAGTAAAGTTTAATATAAATGTATGAGAATTAATAAAGTCTCCAATGGGAAATGATCTATAGGATTTGAGTAATACAAATCCACAAAACCCAAAGATTGCATGCATACAAAAACCTGCTACAAGGAAGTAGAGACAAGAAGAGGGCAAGGGTTTGACTCAAAAATATGAAGAAGAAAATATCCTCAAATAATGAATGAATAAAATATGCAATGAATCATCCATATAAAGGAGATCAAAATCCTTGAAAGGCAACCCTAGTGCATGTAATAATTAGTTAAATTATTACAAGACTAATGCATACAAGTTTATATTTAAAACAACTAGTGCATAAGTTTGAATCAACTAGTGCATGTGTGTTTAAATATAAACAACTAAAAATAAAATTGTTGACATCTTAAGAAGGGAGTAAAGTTAATTAATATAATTAATACTTTACTCTAACACCCCCCCTTAAGATGAGCAACAATGCAGCTACAAACAAGGCAAGAAGAAAGAAAAGGAAACTACAGTGTTGAAAGCATAAAAATGGGTCCCGGCAACATGGCCTGATGAGGCACCTAGTACAACCAAATCTTTGTAAAATGGAGAAATAGAGAAAACCCAATGGGAAAAAATCCTACTCCAAAAAGAGATAGAAAAATGCAAAAAAAGAAATGGCTCAAGAGACTCTCTCAAAACCATAAGTACAACTAGCCCCCCATGAGAGAGGGATGAGACACCAAAGCCCCCCCAGAATGATGGAACCCCTATGAAAATGATTGAACCAATGGAACTCCAATGCGGAAGAAACAAAGACACGGAAAAAGGAAACCCCTGAATGAGAGGTGAAACTAGAAGGCCTAACTGATGCTCAAAGGAGAATGCATGGGACTCCTGTAAGGGAATCTCCAATGAAGGTGGACCAATAGATGTGCTGACACTATCATGAAAGAGGAGATGAACGTCCTCTATAGAATCCTCAACAAGTGCACCTGGTGGCTCGATGAAGGGAGTTGGAGGGTCAGGCAATGCTGAAGAAGAATCCTGTTGAAGAGAAAAGACCTTAAGAGGATGTGGTGTGGTAGTCATAGCAATGATCTCAGGAACAATACAAAGGTTCAAGCGACCTAACTGCACCACATGATGCTCTCGTGAAAGAGGAGAGTTGTGCTTCGATAATGGAGATGATGGACCAAAGTGTGAGAAGGTGTAGAGACGGGTGGAATGATCAATTGTCCCTTTAGCAACAATACCTCTTGTTGCACTATCCCGAATGAAGACTAAATCTACAGTGAACTCAATTGTCTTCCCTGATCCACTATGTGTAATCTGATAAATCGAGAGAAGGCTTACAGACAAAGATGGAACATACAATACATCATTGAATGTGCCATCCTGAATGCCTACTGAACCTTTCGCGCAAACTGTCAGGATAGTGTTATTCCCCATGAGAATATGAGGAATGGGAGAAGCCTCAACAGTAGAGAAGACCCATTGAGAAGATGTCATATGGTGAGAAGTACCTGAATCCAGTATCCAAGGGAACTGTGAAGGGGATGCAATGGATGCCCGTAATGCAAGACCCTATCCAAAATCTTGTCCAGATGTCAAAGATGTGGAAGAAGACTGAAAAGAAGACCCCTGTGAGGTAGAAGAGGATGGAGAGGAAACAATGCTCTTCTGAAGAAGAGCTTGCAAATCTGCAATCTGTTTCTCATAGCCATCAAATCTCTTCTGAAAACAATGTGACTCGTCATGAGGTCTCTTCTAACAATAGGAACATGTAGGTCTCTTAGTCTTCTATTTCTCCTTCTTAGAAGAAGATGGTGGGCCAGTAGAGTGCTGAGAAGAGGAATCTAATATCTGCTTCTGCTTTACATTGGATGGCTGGGCAACCAATGCTTGGTTCTTTGATCCTATTAGAGAGTCCAACTAAGTAAGTTTGGTCTACTCTCTAGTCAAACGATCATAGAACACCTCAAAAGTGGGCATGGTGAATGTAGGTCCCAAAGCGTCCATGGTAGAATGAAAGGTAGAAGAGAAGATATGAAAGTTTCCCCTAAGCTTAGACAGAATCAGATAAATGCACTCTTTATCAATCTTTTGCTTTCCACATCCGTGTAACAAAGATCTCTATTGTTTGAACTTCATCAAAAAGTCCTCAATAGAGGGAAAAGAATCAGATACAAGAGAGGTAAGCTTTGCCTCAATCTGAAGTTCTCTAAACTCATTCACTGTACCAAACAAGGTGTTTAGCTTGATCCACATAGCTAGAGGGGTATTGCACCCATCAAGATGAAACTGCAAGTTATCTGATACGTATAAAGCAATCAACCCCATAGCCTCATCCATCTTGTTTCAATGTTGCATGATCTCAAAGGGCCTCTGTAATACTGGTTGCACTGCATCTAAACAAGACCAGAGCCCTTTTGAATGGAAAAGTTGTGTCATCAGGGTTTTTCATGTGTGATAATTATGCGGGGTCAGAAGTTCTAGACAAGAAGAGGTCTCGGCCATATTTTTTAGAAGGATTTTTTGTTTTGATAAATATCTGGTTTAACTGATAGAAACAAGAAAATAACACCCCCCCACAATCCAAATATCGAACCCCTAAGCCTAGAATGATATGCTTTATCAAGAGAAGAGCAAAAAAGCTTCAGATCTGAATCTTGTGTACCTTGAAAAAATTCTGATGAAAATAGGTAAAAATATGGATGGTGCTTGAGAAGATCTTTTTGGCACTTCTTTTGGATCGAAAAACGGAGCTAATTTGAGCAAATTAGCCCCCCCAGAATGCAAGAAAGAGAATCTGGCTTTGACAGAAAAAATGGCAAGCTAGATGACCAAAAACATTACATTAACTTCCAAAAGAGCGTCAAGCTCGGAACCAGCTTTCCAGAGATATCTCATTTGCTCAATTTCGACACCGTATGCTCAAGTTATGAGCAAAATACCAACTGGTACGCTAGAGAGCCCAAAAAATGGTGCAAATGAGGATTATGCATGCTGACATCATCAAATGGCGGGCCTGAATTTGACAGCCAAATAGCTGTCACCGCCCAAAAAAAAATTTAAAAAAAAAAATAATTTTTTTAAAATCGCATGAATGCCTCGGGATCCGTGCAAAGTCTTTCAAATTTTTATTTCGATTTGCGTGCTAATTTTTTTGATTTTGATTTGCGTAGTAGAAAACAAAATTTTGTCTCATTTTGCGTACCAAATAGAGAATTTTTGCATTGGGAAGCATGTCAGTCTGTACAAATTCTACCTTGGGAAGCGTGCTAAGTTGTCTGGTACCAAAAAAAGCCCCAAAATGCAAAGTTCTCCAAATTTGATGTGTTTTATATCGAAATAGGGGTTTTTGGGTGCTACGAGCTCAACGGTGAGGTCCATTTGAGCTCAAAGTGCACAAAATTTAGGGACACCCTAATTTCAATTAAAAAAAAACATAAAAAAAGCCCTAATCTGAAACATATGAATTTATGATCTCTTAATCCTTCAAACATGAACAAGTTGTAGCAGATTAGGATTTGATACCTTGTAGGATTTGAGCAATACAAATCCATAAAATCCAAAAATCACCTACATACAAAAACCTATTACAAGGAAGTAGAGACAAGAAGAGGGCAAGGGTTTGACTCAAAAATATGAAGAAAAAAATATCCTCAAATAATGAATGAATAAAATATACAATGAATCATCCATATAAAGGAGATCGAAAGCTTTGAAAGGTAACCCTAGTGCATGTAATAATTAGTTAAATTATTACAAGACTAATGCATACAAGTTTATATTTAAAACAACTAGTGCATAAGTTTGAATCAACTAGTGCATGTGTGTTTAAATATAAAAAACTAAAAATAAAAGTGTTGACATCTTAAGAAAGGAGTAAAGCTAATTAATATAATTAATACTTTACTCTAACATGATCCAATAATCTGTAACAAGAAAGAATTTGCAAGACTATGTCTTCATCATACAAGTTAGAATATATCAAATTAGTTGCAATGGCGAGAACAAAGGAAGCATAAAAAATAATATCCATAAGGATTCCTCTCCACATGAATACCAAGTTCCCCATTAGAAAATAGAAATAAAAAATCCATACGCTGGTGATCCCATTACAAATATGCTCCATTCCTGAAAAATAGCATCACATATGATAAAAGGTGAAGGAAAATTAGAGGAAGACCAACTTAATCCAAAAATAAATGAAGTGGAAGGCATAAATCCACCACAACATCTACCTAGGATTAAGAGGGAAACTCCACAATCCCAACCCCCCATGAAGATTACAAAAAAGGACCATAGGATAAAAATATGTGAAACACCAAAGAGCCCAAATAACCAACAAAGACATAGGGGTTGGTGGGTGAAAAATAAAATTGCCACTATGACTATAGAATCAATGGAGGTAGGTCCCTTACCAAAAACTCTGTAAGTGAACATTGCTCATCAATGGATTTTTTTGCTAAGAAACTCGCTACAGTTTTTACCTCACAAAAACAATGCAAGACTTCATATGAGCTAAAAAAATGAAGCTTCTTAATGATCAAGCCTATTTATATTTATATTGCCAAATATGACAAGATTTCTTTTAAAGGGCATAAAACATAAACATGAAGTCCCCTTTGAATATGATATCCTTAATGTTCAAAGAGATACCTAATTCAATTCCAAGAAAATAAGGAATCTAGTTCTACACACTTAACCATTCCATCCTTGATTGATTTGCAAGTAGCTTTAATCACCCTTGCATTAGCATCAGTGATCAACACACCCACACCAGATTTACTAGGATGCCCTAAAGGAGCCATCATAGTTAAGTTTAAATTTTCCCCTTGGTGGGGGGAGCTACTTAGCCTACATTTGAGATTCTCTCTTTTTAACCTTTAAGGGTATAGAGTCTCGAATGAGGAGAATAGAAAGGGATTTCCACTTCCTCTTGATTTCAAAATCCCACGAAGAGAAATTGGTCAAGTGGTCTAAACTTTTGTCAATATAGGCAACCTTCGAAATAGACTTCTCCACCTTGAGGAGAACCTCAGAAAGGGAGGAGACAACCTTCCTAAATATATGGTTATTTCTTTCCAACCATATGTCCCAAATAAGAAGAGATGGAACAATTCTCCATAGGCATGAAAAAAAAAGAATATGAACTCAACATTGGTCAGCCATTAAACTGAGTCTTCAAATTAGCACAAAGCACCGATGACCATCTCAACATACCATACAACCAGTACCAAGACTCAGCTACAAAAGGATAACACAACAATAAGTGGTTGGTAGATTCAATAAAGTGACCTCACAAGACACGGGAAAATTACAATAATGCCCAATCTATCTAGCCTAATCCTTGTAAGGATTCTATCTTGGATAAAAATCCAAGCAAAGACCCCATCTTTGGGGAGGCAAGAGGATGCCCAAAACAGTCTAAAAGGGCCTACTTCTCTAGGTTGTGAGGGGATAAACGAATTATAACCATCCTTCATAGAATAGGACCTATATTTGGCCTTAGTCCAAATAAATTCGCCATCCTCGTCTGAGTAAACCAAAGGCCTTTTTCTTAGCTCATCTAAAAAGGATTTATTAATATGTTGCAGTAAAGGAAAAGACTCCAAAGATTTCCATTTGGCAATCACGAAGGGACCTAAAGTGTAAATATAAAAATAATCAACCACATATATAACCCATGAGGGAATAAGAATATGCATGACTTAAGACCAATTCACAGAAGAAGCCAGCATGGGATGCCCACTCCACACCTCATCCCAAAACTTGGTTTTCTAACCATTGTGAATCAACCAAGATAAGTGCGGAAGGATGACAGATCTACATTTTCCCAAAAAGTTCCAAATTGTTGATCTTTCAAGAAACACAATTGATATTTTAACTAATGTAATAGAATCTAATAAATTAATATTCTTCTAAACATTTCAAAGTAATACAATAAAATTTTCAAAATTATATTTAGCTCATATGCATAACAATATATTAATCCTGCCAAAATGAAAACTATTAATAAATTAAATTTATGTATAATGAAAATGTAATTTTCTTATAACAATGCAAGCCAATTGTTGACTAAATGAAATCAAGAAATTGACAAAGTTATTAATGTAACAAAAAATTTGAGCAAAGTAGCACTAAAATCTATTCATTAGTTTATCACATCGACTAGTAGAGTGATAGTCTGAGAATTTGCAAAATGGGGCACTTATAAATTGCATTCAATATGTTTTGAACACTAACTAGAAGCAAATTTATTAAACAAAAAATAAAACATATCGAATTCAAAACAAATTAAATTATTGTGATTGTTGTATTGAATGTCTAGGGTGAGTTAAGATTAAATAGAATTCTTATCTCCCCAGAAATGAAGATGGATATAGAAAATATAATGTTCAATTGCTACAACTTTAAAGGTTATGAAATCTAAAAAAAATAGAAACTTGTATATTTTAATTGCTTCTTACATTTTTCAATCTAAATTTATTCTTAGTTGAAATGAGCTTGAAAGATGTCAAAATAGCACGTCAAATTGAATGATTTTTATTTTTATGCATGGACATGTTTGCATTCATATGTGAATATAATACATTTCTCTTTACATAATAATTATAATAACTTTATTTATCTTTGTTCATATTGAAAATAGTCAATATGAAAATTTTAAATAATAATAATAATTTTCTTAAGTACAAGTCAAATTCAATTCATTAAATCAATTTCTAAAATTATTAATTATTTGAATATATGAAAATATTTTTTTGCCTTGTTAAAATTAACAACAAATTTATGTCTCCTTAAATGATATTTCTAACATCAACCAATTTATAAAACAACAATTATTCATTGCACTCAACAACAAAATCTCAAGAAAAATTTGATTTCATATACACATCTTAATCTCAAATATATGATGTAGGTGTTGCTTAGATTTTTTGAAACTATTTAAAAGACTGTCCTTTAGAGTGTAATTTGAGCTTAAAAATTTAAGCTCACACCTTTCCACCAATTTAGGGCTTTTTTCATCCTCCTAATGGTGTACACAATTTTCCAATTTTCTTTCATGAGATCCCATGTTTATTTTAAAGAGTAATTTAGTGTAGTTTAAGCTTCAAAATTTAAGCTCACACATTTCCACCAACTATGAGCTTTTTTCATCCTACTAATCTTGTACCAATTTTCCAATTTTCTTTTTTGAGACCTCTTGATTATTTTAAAGAGTGTGGTTTAGTGTAGTTTGAACTTCAAAATTTAAGCTCACACCTTTCCACCAGCGCAAGGTTTTTCTCATCCTACTAATAGTGTATCAGTTTTCCAAATTTCTTTTTTGAGACCTCACGATTATTTTAAAGAGCATGGTTTAGTATAATTTAAGCTCACACCTTTCCACCTCAAGTCTTTCAAAATTTAAGGTTGCACATTTCTACCCACTCAGAGCTTTTTTCATCCTACTAATCATGTACCAATTTTCCAATTTTCTTTTATGAGACCTCTTGATTATTTTAAAGAGAGTGGTTTAGTGTAGTTTGAGCTTCAAAATTTATGCTCGCACCTTTCCACCAACTCGGGGCTTTTTTCATCCTACTAATTATGTATCTATTTTCCAAATTTCTTTTATGAGACCTTAGGAAGCTCACACCTTTATACCAGCTCGGGGCTTTCAAATTTTAAGCTCACGCATTTTTACCAGCTGAGAAATTTTTTCATCCTACTTGGGGAAGAGTACCAATAACCAGGGGGTCTAATAATTGTGACCTTTTTGTCATCTTGACCCTCCAATTACTAATATTAAAGGAGCCCCCAAAATGATAACACATGTACCAATAGATAATCACACATGTACTAATAGCCGATCAGTTTTAGCTTTTTTGGTTGGCAATTGGCCTATTTGTGCACTAGTATTGGGACATTTCGTAATGACTACTAGGACATTTGGCCACAAGTATTGACATTTTTGACATTTTTAAGTGAACAACTATTGGTCTCTACAAAGAGCTCTGTGAATACCAGAAGTTGAAACCTTAGCTTTAAGCAATTAACTCGCATACGAAGACAACCAAAAAAAAATCGTTGAAATCCAACATATACAGTTTATGATCTACAAATACGTGAAGTTAGGGTGTGGCGATAGTGGATCCTTTCCCTTAATCATAACCAATTTTCCAATTTTCTTTTATTCCTAATTAATCTAATTTGAACTTCAAAATTTAAGGGCCCGTTTGGTAGCGGACCGTTTCCAGCATTTAGCTGAAATTGGCATTTGTATATGCCCATTTCGTCAGAATCCTCAGTTTGGGTGTGCAATATGAAAGAGGAAGATGAATTTGTTAATGCTCATTTTCACCCAAAATGAGCATTAACATCTCCCTTCAAAAAAGGTGGAATTGGGATTTGATCGCCAAATTCCATTTTTCAAATCCCGTTTTATAAATCATTGTCGGGTCTGTGGGCTGATTAAGGCATTTTTTGGCGTTCACGTTGGTTTTGCCATTGGTTTTCCTGTTCGTTGGTTATTAGGGCATTCTACATTATTTGTTTGAGTGAGTTTCTTTGTTGAAGGTGGTGTTTGTGTGTTCTCTATTGAAGGCGTTTCTCTGTTGAAGGTGGCTTTTTGTGTGTTCTCACTCTGCATTCCTCTCGAAACTTAAAAACGGTATGCATTTTATTATTAATCTGCTTTGAAATCATTTTGTGTGTTCTCGCTCTGCATTCCTCTTGAAACTTAAAATCGATATGCATTTTATTATTAGTACTAATAGGATCATGCAATGCATGTTTGTTTGCAGTTGTAGTTTGAATTGTGTAAACCCTACATTTCATTGTTTGTTCACATTTTTTGTTTTCATGTAAGAAAAGACTATACCTCTATGACTAGATTTGCATCTACCGTACTTGGAATTGATGTCTGTCCAAATGCCGACAAGCAGAAAAGTGAGAGAGCGTCCTCTGGGTTCAACAATGGCAATTGATACAGTCGACTAGATGCATTTTTGGGAATGGTAGAAGTGTCTCTAGTTGTAATAAGGGTTTTGCATCTTGGAGCTTGAAATAGAAATTTCTCCAAATTATCCCTAGACCAAACATCATCCAACACCACCAAATTTGGTTTTTCATTTGCTTTGACTCCCCATCTGAATGGCTAGTTGAGAGGAATTGGAATTTGCATTTAACTATACATTATTCAATTTTTGGGGATACCATTTGGCTAAGATGCTCCTTGAAAGAAACTGTGAGACTGAATATTCAATGTTCATAAATGTGAAGCTTGGAAAGTGGCATAGATATCTACTTTCTGTAGCTGGGGGGGATTTTACATGTGCCAAAAGGTATTTGTCATTTTCCATAGATTATCTATGTCAAGTTTTCTCCAAAACTCAATTTGCTCATAAGCATAAAATGACAAAATTATAAATATCTATTGGTTGGTGAAAAAGAATGGTAGGCATTTTGTAAAGTGAATTTTTACATTCTACCAAATAAATTTGGTGTTTGATATATGTGATTTTTAAAATGCAGGGATTGCCTTTCATGGTGTAATGGATAGTCAGGGCAATCCACAAGGATGGGATTTGAAAGTACAATTTTGACATGGTTTACCTTGCATGACATGGTTTATCTTTTCCTTACCTATTCTAAAAATAGAAATAAAAAATGTAACCCTCAAATTTCCATTACAAGTTTTCAAAACAAAAACTGCAATCTCAAGTTTCAACATTTCCCTTCCAAATTTTCAAAATTGAAATCTAGACATTTTGCTTACAAGATTTCAAAACAAAATGAAAAGTACCCCAAAGAAGAAAGCCAACTCCTGATTCTTAATGTTTCTATTGTTTGTGAAATCTATGTGTGACAGTGTCTTTACTACTATAAAATCTGTCAAGTGATTCTTGGGTTGAGAAAATTGAAACAAAATTGTGTATATCTTACCATAATAAAGAAAACCAAATAAGAAAGCATGCAAGGGCAGAATTTGGGCAAAGCCTAACATACTGAAAGGTAAAGGCAATGGAGTCTAAAAAGTTTTCCAAATAAAAGAGAATCTATTATCAAGTTGAACAGGCTGACTGGTGGTAGTTACAAGAGACATTTTTAAATTTCACATAGACTTCTCTATCTCTTCTCAGTCACCCTTATATAGAGAGATATATTGAACCTCATGTCGATGTGAATATCATCCCTCAAAAACTGCCTATTGTAGATAGAGGACATCAACATTAGTCAAGAAATTTTGACAATTTATTGCCTAAAAAATGATATGAATCAAAAAGTAGATGATTCATAAAAGTGAAATTGGAGGCCTCTCACATTCTTCCAAACTCCAGCAGAGATCATAGCAAGAAAGTATCTGTTGGGAGTTTTGATACAAGTTGGGAAACATTGTCAAGTGCTAAGTCTTTGTGACATGTGTCCCTTACTTCGGGAAGGCCCGTAATAGTATTGAATGGCCCTCTGTTGAGCTAATTTGAAGATGTTATATATTGATGACCAATTTATCAGGCAAGTATAAGGTGTTGATTGAACAGGGTTAAAATCTTCCTTCATCCTTATTTGTTATTTATGCAAAGGCAATTCATTATTTGATAAGGCATTCATCCCATGCCCTTCCAATTAAACAAATGAGTTTTCCAGATAAAGAGAACTTACTTAAATCCAATTTCTAGTTGAAACCGTTCTTTTCTCTATTTTGGAAGAAGGTAACCTATGCAACTTGATCATAAATTCTGTGTGTACTGTATTACGATAAAAGCTAGATATATTGAACCTCATGTCGATGTGAATATCATCCCTCAAAAACTGCCTATTGTAGATAGAACAAACTTGACAATTTCAAGTATACAACACTAATCTTAATAAATCTGACACTTAGTACTACATAGTCTATTAGCCCTTACAACATACCCTCTACCTGAAATCTTAAATAAAGCAAAATACTTTAAACCATACAAAATTTATTTTAAAAGTGGACACCTTAGAAAAAGTCATACAGGATTTGTTTTAGAATTTGGCATTCTTTGAAATTCAAATATGTTTTCCCTTTCAGTTTTCTCTTATTCTGATGATTAACACAATTTAATCCAAAACTTGACATTCTTTGAAATTTGAATATCTTTTCCCTTTCAGTTTTCTCATATTCTGATGATTAACACAATTTAATCCAAAAATACCAGTAATATAACATTATGAATTGTAAAAATCTGACATCATTAATCAGAAAGCAGTCAAGAATATAGGTCCTACAGACCAATTTAGCCTCAATTTAGTATTGGATTTTCATGTTATCTAATTTGAGTGTGTTTTCATGATGCCATTTTGGCTAGTTTCATAAATGTTAAATACAACAGTGGTTGATTAATTTGTTAAATACATGGGCATGATTGAAGTGTTAGACACTCCATCAACTAGTTTGAAAGACCTTGCTATTTATAGGTTGAGAATCGTAAATGAATAATTTGTGGTTGAAATTTAAGATAATTTTGATTTGGTGACTTGACTGTTGCATCATATTTTGTATTTAAATTTGGTGATAATAAAGTTATATGTTTCTGATGGCACTAGAAGATTGATCTGTTTATTCATATTCGATGTTTGTGTACTTTTATTTCATTTTTTAGAGTATAAATGTCATTGACTGATTATTGCTTATATAGCTAACTCAAGACAGAGAAGGCCACTCTCTCACCCATTTCATAAAAAAACCCTTTTTTCTTAAGCCAACTTACACAATCATTCCATCCTAGATGATCAATATTAATTGATAAAACTCTGCTATCAATTAAAATAGATATGAAACATTTTATTAATTAAAAAACATTTTGCCTAGCAGTTGGTCTTTAAATAGATATGAAACTATTGCTTGATTTTTCCCTAGTACTTGCAGCAGGTCGCATACTTTGCAGAATTTAACAAGATTGGTATTTAATAAATTTTGCAAGAAAGCTTTAAACATTACATGAAACTTATTAATACATGAAACTACCTTACTTTTTTCAATCACCTTGATGGCCACAAGCTTTCCTGTCTCTATCTTTTTGTAAAACATGATTAATAATATTACAAACTTATATGTATATGTGCCTATATATGAACCATATATTACATACTTATATAAATGTATATGTGCCTATATCTGAAACCTTTTTCGCTGTGTACTTTTCAAGGATGGATCTTATCAACGATCCAAACATTCAAGCACTCCTTTGTAGGAAGGTCAAAAAAGCTCGTATTCACGTACTTATTCTTGCTATCATTGGAGTAGCCCAAGTGTTGTCTATACTTGAAGGTAGGCAAAAAAAGCGTAAGGAAAGAAGTGATGGAAGTGGTTTTTATAAACGCATTATTCAGTCGAGTGAGGTGCATTGTCAGGACCAAATTCACATGAGTTCAACAACCTTCTTTCGGCTAGCCAATCTTCTAAGGCAAAAAGGAAGCCTATCAGATACGATTAGCATAACGTTAGAAGAACAATTGGTCATGTTCCTCCACACCCTTGGCCACAATCTGAGGAATCGTAAGATTGCCCACAACTTTGGTCACTTCGGAGAGACGGTAAGCCGATACTTCCATAAGGCCTTGACGGCTATTGTAGGACTCCATTGGGATTATCTCATACCACCTGGGCCAAACAATCCTCCTGAAATTAGTGGGATGAACTATTTCGATCCTTACTTCAAGGTAAACCCCCTAGCGCTACAAATTTCTTTACTTAGTGATAATCTTATTACTGCATCTTTCTTGATTGCGGTTTTTCTTTCTATAGGATTGTGTTGGAGCAATTGATGGAACCCATATACCATTCATTGTCAATGTCAACTTATAGGGTAAATATTGGGATAGAAAAGGGAACTTGTCACAAAATGTTATGGCTGTCTCTTCTTTTGATTATAAGTTTCAATATGTTCTTGCTGGTTGGGAAGGGTCTGCTGCAAATAGCCGTGATCTAGCTTCAGCTCTTAGTAGAGTCGATCCACTTGTAGTTCCACCTGGTATGCCATTTCACACCGTATTTTTTCTGAAGAAAATGATAAATGTTTGACGGTGTCGTCAATGTTTCATGGTTTAACAATATATGTTATTTTGTAGGAAAATATTATTTGGTCAATGTTGGATATCCAAATGTACTAGGATTTCTTGCACCTTACCGATGTACATGTTACCACTTGAAGGAGTTTTCAAGAGCAAACCCTATAAACAGCCCACAAGAGTTGTTTAACCACCGACACTCCTCTCTTAGAAATGCAATAGAGCATACATTTGGCATTTTGAAGCAGCGTTTTCCTATCCTGAGGCATGCAACATCTTATCCAATCACGACACAATCACGTATTGTTTTGGCATGTTGCATACTACACAACTTCATTACTATAGAGGACGGTGTTCCATCCGAAGTGGTTATTGAAGAGGATGACGATCGCGATGGGATAAATGTACCGATACTTGAGCCATTCGAGTTGAGTCAACGTGATAGGGATGATTGGGGGAACTTTAGAGATGATATAGCAAGTAGGATGTGGGAAGACTACAGACATAGACATTAGTTGTAGTTTTACAAGACCTTCCTTTGTTCTTTAATGTGCTTTCATTCCTAACTGGTTATTGTCATTGCCTCTTGAATTTGTAAGCCTTGTTGCATTACGAAATATAAATCATACTGTTGTAATGCTGATGCTGAAAACATGTGTTCTCATAGTTTACATTTACAATATTCTTTGAAACAAATGAAGCCTGTGTATGATTTCTAACTCTGATTTCTCTTTGATTAACATTCATGTCTGTATCTTGTTGTAATGCTGATGCTGAAAACATGTGTTCTCATAGTTACATTTACAATATTCTTTGAAACAAATGAAGCCTGTGTATGATTTCTAACTCTGATTTCTCTTTGATTAACATTCATGTGTGTATCTTGTTGTATTGTTGATGCTGAAAACATGTGTTCTCATAGTTTACATTTACAATATTCTTTGAAACAAATGAAGCCTATGTATGATTTCTAACTCTGATTTCTCTTTGATTAACATTCATGTCTGTATCTTGTTTGACACTTTTTCTTCTAAACAGGATTGAGAGAACGGTAATTTGGCCCTAAAATTCCAATTGCACCTTTTCATGTGGAAGATAGTAGACCATATATAATTACAATACTGATTCAATGTGCAACAGAATGAACACTGAATCAGTGTTCATTCTATTGCACACTGATTTAGTAGACCATAGTATGTTTACACAGTCTACTATGGTCTACTATGTTCATACATTATGCTTGAATGGTCAATATAAAACACTTAATCCATCTACTTGTATGGTCAATGTAAAACACTTAATCCATCTTATACTAGAGCATATATAGTACAACTATATGAACATAGTAGACCATATATAATTACAATACTGATTCAGTGTGCAACAGAATGAACATTGAATCAGTGTTCATTCTGTTGCACACTGATTCAGTAGACCATAGTATGTTTACACAGTCTACTATGGTCTACTATGTTCATACAGTATGCTTAAATGGTCAATATAAAACACTTATTTTGCGTATTAAATGTGGAGAGCTGTTTAAATTGTTCGATATGATGGTTTTGTCTAGAATGTTTCTGAAAGTCCTGCCAATGTCCAAATCTTATGTGGGGCCTTATTTTATCTTGCCACCTTATATCTTGGCAGTTTATGCACTTATTGCATATGGTGCATTACATTGATATTCCCAATGTTGAGGGGATCTTTCAAGTCTTAAAAATAGAAAAATATTTTTCTTAAATTATATTTCTCTTATCAGTTTCTAGGCGTAGTGCTAAGTTGGGGGCCTTTCAGCTAGTACATCTCAAGTTTGATACTGGCAAGGCTGCCTTCAGGTGTGTATTGAGTTCTCTTGTCTGTTAATAAAAGGAGGCAAACCAAAATTACTTTTTTACAGCTTATCTCTCCTCTTTTTCTTTGGCATTTAATAATTTGGCTTTTCAGTCAGCATTTGAAAAACAGAGTGAAGGAAAAACCAAAATGCTTAAGCTGAGAATGTCAAGAACAAAGCCTGATTGGCTTAGATTAGGATGGCCACAACTAGTCTTAAAATTATGTCCCGTGGATAAACATAAGAAGCCCACAGGTCACCATGTTAAATCTCAAGATACCAATGTGACACAGATTTACAAGTCTTCCCTTTTAAATGTAGTTGAATCAAAAAAATAGAATGCATTGCTAAAATGTTTGCTTCATATTAAATGTTCATTTAATCCATCTGCTTGTGTGGTCAATGTAAAACACTTAATCCATCTTATAAGTTTTTCCTTTTTTTGACAAATAGATACAACAAATATGAAGTATACAAGTAGATGGATTAAGTGTTTTATATTGACCATTCAAGCATACTGTATGAAGTATGAACATAGTAGACCATAGTAGACTGTGTGAACATAGTAGACCATATATACATGCATACTTAGCTACATGCAAATGAGAATGGATAATAAAGAAGTATATTACAAATTGTTGGATATCATGCATAAATGCAATATTTTGGATTATATGCCACTGTTGTATGACTATTTCTTTAATATCCATTCTCATTTGCATGTAGCTAATGATTGCATACAACAAGTGGTGTAGGTGATGTCCTTCGCAAAGCTGATGATGAGCATGGACGATGAGGTTGCAGTAAGCCAGTCAACTTCTTCCTCCAAGAAGGTTGTGTGGACCAGAGAGATGGAACGAAAGTTCCTAAACTTGCTCCACGATCAAGTTCACCTAGGAAGGAAAGGCGAAGGGGGCTTCAAAAAAGAAGCTTGGACAGCCATTGAGAGGAAGTTCAATGCTGATTTGAACCTTAATTTGTCAAAGGAAAATTTCAAAAATAAGCTTAAAGGATGGAAGCAAGGTTGTAGAGTGATGAGAGAGTTGAAGAATATGAGTGGGTTTGCATGGAATGAAGATACTCAAAGTGTGGATGCTGATGACATGGTGTGGGAGGAGCTTCTAAAGGTAACATGTTGTTTTGAATATGTTGGTCTTAGCAATATTTCCTTCTTATTAAGTTAGATAGAAGACAAAGATCTAATTCATTCATCATGACAACATGTAGAGAAAAGAATTCAAAAGTGCCAAAGTGTACAAGAGACAACCCTTCCAGTACTACAATGACCTAGCCATCATTGTAGGTAATGACATAGCTGAAGGTGATGCTGCTACTACTACAGCAGAGACAGAAGAAGGGCTCAATATGGATGGGCCCGCCTATGTGGATTGTGATGAGGATGTCCCTATGAGTACACCGCTTAACACTACAACTGATTTGGATGATGAATTATATCATTCCAATCAATCAAGTGCAAGTAGGAGTCAAAATCCTTCAACATTGTCACCAAGGAGGGCAAAGAGGAAGAAGGCATCCATTATTGGTTCGATGGATGTGCTTTGTGATACTATGAAAAGAATAGAAGAGGACTTCCGTGCGCCTCTTGTATTCAAAGTGGACTGTTCTGACTCAGATGTTGTCTTGCGTAATGTCTATGAGGCTCTCAGAGCCATCCCTAATTTGAGTCCACAAACTATGATAAAAGCATATGACACCTTCATGGCTGAAAAAGATAAAGCCAAAGGGTTCTTGCAAATGAATGACGAGGAGAGGCTGCAGTATATTGCCGTGAAGTTTGCAAAACTCTAGATACTTTTTTTTTTCATTTTAAAGTATTGTTACTTAAACATTGACAGACCTCTAGATAGATACTTATCTTATCAACACCATGATGATATTTAATTTACTGTTATTTCATGCTATTTCAGCCATAATGATATTATTTTTTATTGTTATAAAGTATGCATTATAATATTTTTCTGCTATTTCAGCCATGATGATATTGTTTTTACTGTTATTTCATGCATTATCAGATAACATAATACCAATAGATATTGATGTTAAGATGCTTTTATTATAAAGTATGCATTCTATGTTTAACTCATCCCAAAAAAACTCAAGTTGACATATGAAACTACAAATGTAGTTGTCATACAATGTGGGCAAAGTTTTCACCAATCTTTTGATTGCAGTCAGTTTTTGAAGTAGGACGACTGACTTCTTAGCTTCTGACATTAAGTTGGGCATTTGAAATCCAAATAGTTTGTAAGAGGCCTGATATAATATTGATACAGTTAGGTCATATTTGAAATAGCAATCTCATTGATAATATATCGGCGGTACTATATAATGTGAACATTTACAATTAAAGGGATCGATATGAAAATACCGTTAATAATGCAATATAATAAGTGAGTGTTAGATCCCAGTTTATGCTCTAAAAACTGAAATATTTTAAAATATAAAATCTTAAAAATAAGTATTAAAAGTTAATTTCTATAAATTTTGTAGCTGTAACCAAAGTAAGTAAATCTTTCTATGCATTTACCCTATACTAAATTGTAGTTTTCATTATAACAAAAAGATTTAGTAATGCAATGCACTTACTGTGTTTGTTGGGTTAATTATATCAGATAATTGTATTTACCAGTCTACCAATTAACTTGGTGTTCAAAGTTTCCAAACAAACCAACAAAATATAAATAGCATTCACCTATTATAGTGGGTTGTGGAATAGTCTCACTTTAATTAAGATTCACATTGAGAATTAGCTTTCACATTCACTGTGTTGAGTGGCTTGGTTTCATTAGATACTTAAAGTTATCCGTGTAACAGTTCATATGGTCCGAAATTTCCAAGCAAAACAAAAAAAAAATATAGAACTGAAATTTTTTATATAACTATTACCCCCAGCTTCTGACAATTGAGAAAGTGTCGGTGGCATTGGAAAATGTTAACAGTGAATTAAATGCAGAACATGATTGTTGATTAGACAAATTCAATGCTACAATACGACGTCAGAGATTACGTTAGTAGAAGAAACAATAGTTTCCATGCACGGTGTGTCTTCACACCACCATTTCGTTGTTGGATTTTGTTCTTCTCCATCTTCTATGTACGAGTATAGATGTGTTGTTAGATCCTTTCAGTTTCAAATAGAAAGTCTGTTTAGTCAACCATGGATTGTGATGAGTAGATTTGATGATGTGAAAATTCTAAAATTTTATGAAGTGTATTTTATCAACTATAAATTGTTATAGCATCGATGACTCCGGTCAATGTGCCTATGTGTCAATGTGGTGCTGGCCGTTGCATATTATGGACGTCAAAGACTTCACGAAATCCCGAGCGTCAATTTTGGAGTTGCCCAAAAAAGGTTTGGATATGTAATTAGTTTTATGTTTAAAAAGAATGTGACAATTTATTATTTTAGGAAGAACTGATGTAGATTTGGTATTGCAAGGAAATCGTAAATGCAAATTCTTTAGGTGGGTCGATGAACCCAATTGTACGTCTACTCTAGCTACAGCTATACCCAGCGTTATGTCAACTCCATCTACATCCCTACCTAGCGTTATGTCAACCCCATCTACATACCTACCTGACGTAGGGAATGAGTGCAAGGAGTGCAAGGCCAGAGAAGCAAAATTATTTTCAATGGCGAGAGCAGAAATCATGTTTCTGCAATGCATTCTTTGTGTAGTATGCGCACTACTTTTTTGGGAACATATGCGCAAATGTAGTTAATAGACAGATATTGTAGATACATGAAATTTTTTATAAGTAGATACGTTGGACATATATATTGATAAACTCAAGAACTTTTTTGTTGTTTATGACTCACTTATGATTTCGAAAATAAAATTAAACAAAACTAAATATTAACTTTATTAAAAAAAAGTTGAATTTTTTTTTATGATTTTCTATATAAAATTCAATAAATTATTTATGGTTTTCTCTATAAAATTATATAAAATAATAAAATAAATCATAAAATGAACTAATAAAAATAAAATTTAATATAAAAAAATATTAAAATAGTTCAAAAAATAAAATAATAATCATAGTCAAATTCCAATTTTAGTTTTAAAAAGTGGAACCAAACAAAGGATATACATCTTCTCACTCATATTCTGAGTCAACCAAACAGTCCTAACTATAATCCGAAAAAGAAAATCCGAATTATCAAATCCATGATTTGACCATTTCCAGCATTTGATCAAATCCATCATTTTCTAATTCCCCCTACCAAACAGGCCCTAAGCTCCCACCTTAGCTGAAGCTTCTTTTCATCTTACCAATTTTCCAAATTTCTTTTATGAAACTTCGCGCTCCTTTAAAAAATTATATTCATTACCGTACTCCATTGCAGCTGAAACAAAACCCCATTCGCGTCCTCCAACTTGCCTGGGCGAGTTTTCTTGCCCTAAATTACCATTCTCAACTTGTATACTGTTTTCGTCCCCTGAATCACCATTTTCAACATTTTTACTGTTTTCTTGCCCTAAATCATCATTTTCAACATTTTTACTATTTTCTTGCCCTGAATCACCATTTTCAACATTTTTACTGTTTTCTTGCCCTAAATCATCATTTTCAACATTTTCACTGTTCTCAGCAGGCTTCCTTTGCCAAAAACGATTGGTATACTCCCCGGTGCGTCCTTGGCTCTTCTTTTGTTTGTTGTGGCTTTTCTTCTGCCTTCCCTGCCTTCGTGCAAGCTCGAAAATGATTCCCAGTAATAACATTCTAGAAAATTGGATTTTTTGCAAGATTTTATGTTAATTTGCAACTTTCAGTATGCTCCTCTGATTACAAACGAGTCTTGTTGCCACACCGTCATTATTCAAAACTCATTAAATTCACGTCATTAAACCTGACACACTGTGCTTTCCCAAATCTTAAACCATGTCAAAGAACTCTTACCAGCACATTAATTGACTGACTGGGGTTACTTAAGAACTTTTAACAATGTTCTAATTAATTTGGGCTCTTTAAGAACTTTTACATTGCCCGCTGAATAGAACTAAACTATTCGTTTGTTCCGTTTTATTTTTGATTTGCTAGTAATATTCCGCATGAAATTTCATGCTCATGCAGCAGAATGTGAATTCCAAGATATTGGATTGCCAATGTTTAAGTTTTGAAACTTCTGATTAGAAACACATTCTGGATTGAATCTTCTTATTCTCCTTCTAAGGAAATTGGTATCAATTATATCATAAGCTTATTTGTTGACTTGAGGTTTTCTGATATTTCTCAAAGATGAACTTGACGAGTGGGCCTCGTCAGAAAATTGCAGGAGCCATTAGGGTAATATTGCATCATTAAACCTTACGAAATCTTGCAGCTTTTCTAAACTGTTTTCCTTCTTAATGGGCTTCCTCGGAGCCTATGCAAACAAATTTGGAGAAATTGATTTCTCAATCTTCAGCCCTCTAGAAGAACAAAAAACTGCCAGTGGGAGCTATTAATAGCGACAGAAAAATGTGATAGTGGAAATATGTCCAGAGGAGAAAAGGGCACCAGTGTCAGCTTAAAAGTCATTCAGTCTCCAACAGTTAAATGAGCATACACGGTCTTCTCATTAAAGTCTGTCACACTTAATTCTTTTGTAAAACTAACAGTTTCCAGTTTTGGTCAATATCCTTAACAGTTTCGGAACATTGACAATTTATTTTATGATAATCAACAAAAGATCAGGCAGAAACCTCTTTTCAGTAAACATGCATCATGTTAGATATTCTCTAACCCAATAAATACTCTTAAACTGTGGGGGCTCTAATTTGTAAAATGTGGCTGCATATATTTCAACTCTAGCAATATCAATGAATATTAGAACAATATGGCAACGTATGCAGCTCCCCTTGCAATGCAGGCTACCGAAATATCAGACTTGCAAACATACAGTGGAATTCATTTCTATGAATTAAATCTCAGAAAGCACAGAGATGTTGAATTGAAAACACTCTGTTTCAAAATGAGCCTATGTGGACCAAAGAATTCGATACAAATTCTTTCAATCAATAGGCTCCCAATGATTAATGATCCAATTAACAAATTCCTTTTTCCCTCATTCCAAAAGAACATCATGTTATGCATTGAGAAGAATGATCACACATGAGCAACTAACTCATCTTATTCAAAATCATGCATCTCACATGTATGTTCTACAAATCAATTGATCAAAATTCAGTACCAACCAGAAAAAGTTCGTGAGGTACAAATTTAATGAGCCGTATAATCATCTAACCAATCAAATCTTGGCAATGCATACCTTGCTTGGAATTATTTCTTATTCATCTCTGTAGAACTTCACTACTGCCAATGTGTGTGGGCCTTTACAGCAAAAATTCATCCTCAGAAAATGTAGAAACATTCACAACCGACTTATAGCAACAACACCTTACACTTGCAGTAAAGATAAAACTGAGAAGTTTTCCAGGACCTTACTCTTGAACAGTAAATTTATTTGCCTAGGTATCACGATGTTAATAGTTTTACTTTTTTAACACTCATCTTACCAAGGATAATGCGTTCCAATAGATGACTAATGGCTAGATGGAATTCACCCCAAGATCCGTGGAGAGATAAAACATTTTATTCAATGAAAGACTTGGACAAGAAAAATTATATTACATTAATCCATTAATATTTGGGGACAGTTTTTAATTGCAGCAAACAGAAACCACGGGAACATCAACATTATTTCCCTCCTCATCTTCACAGACAACCTCCAAATCAATACAGTGATGACTGGAAGGTTTTGACCACTTTCCTGTATCTTTCACGAGATCTATCACTTTCTGACTAAGCCTTTCCCTATGCTTTGGAAACAACGCATTGTAAAGTAAACCATTTTCCCATGATATTACATATACTGTTAAACCTTTGACTTGGAACCATTCTAGGAGCTCTTGTATAGTCAAATTCTTTTGAATTATCCATCGGTCCCAAACGGTCCAGCTAAGATTTTTGTGCTTTATTTTCTTGGGTGGAACAGGCTCGGCCATAGAGAATAGAGGTAGTGCCAAGTTTGCAAAAGTGTTGCGATATTTTTCAACATTATGGCCAGAAAGAAGCTTGTAGAGTTCTAAGCATACTAAACCAGTTGCCATTGCAGTTGTAGTGGCAATAGCAGGAATAATCTTCCCAGCTATGATTTTAGCTTTTAACTTGTCCACCTCTGGAATGTTATAATTCCTTGCACGCATGTTAGCAAGTCCCACTATAAGATCCATATGATAGTTTGTATCATCATCCTGCAATTAACAGATAAGAAAATAGAGTCAAGTACACATAATCATCTCTCTCCTTCCACACACACACACACACCTTCCTGCTTCCCTCACATGACCCTCCTCTCCATCTATATCTCTCCCTCTTCCCTCTTCCCTCCCATCTAAAAATGTTAAGTTTTACAAGATACAGAATATTTGATTTTACAAAGAAATTTGAGAAATGGAAAAACCTTTTCAAGCAGAATGGGATTCATTTGAAATCTTGGAGGCAACAGTCTAACCCCTTCCTCTAGCATCTGAATCATATCCTCAGTATCTCCATTGCCATCTTTGTCCTTGGAATTAATGTTTGTGGCACTTTCATCTGTCATAATTTTCACTCCCTTTTCTGGCTGGAAATCAGGAACCTGCACTTTGTCCACAACCTCTGCTAATTTATCTGCTTTGGTAGCCCATTCAGTGATTGGAATACCATATGTTTGTGCTCGCAAAATTGAGGCCGCAGCAACAAATGAAAGGTGAGCAGGATCACTGGATGTGAACTGCAGGGGATTTGGAAAGCGCTTAGGAGCAGCCCAGAATGGGGTATTTGCAGATGTCATGGCATTCTTTGGAAATTGGTATGTAAGTAGCTTCACGCGATTTGAAAAGTAGTCCTCAAATCTGAAAGTTTTCAGTTTCAATGATTTGTGAGGACCTAATTCAATAAAGCAAGCAGAAAACAGAATAAGCACCAAATACCTGTATACCATAACAAACATCAAAGCCTTACTTTCTTCTCGACCAAGCTACACAATCTTCAAATGTCAAGCATCTTTCGAACACCAGAGACTCAAGTACGCGCTCCAGAAGATTTCGAACCTGTGGATCACTTCTCGACCTAATAGATGTTATGAACTCTTTTGGATTAGAAAGGAATGCATTGACATCAGATGGTGTTTTCTCCAGCAGACCTTCAAACTCAGATCTTGCCCATGCAAGACAATGCTCAATATTATGTGGAAAGTAGTGAATAGTGCACATAGGCAGCTGCTTCTCTGGAGGATCTCTTGAAGCTCCATAGTTTTCAGTCAGATGAGGAATGATTATTTGTGTGTGGCACTTGGTTCCTAGGGTTCCAGATTCTAGCATAGGTTTCTGAAAATAGACACATCTGCGATCTAGATAAAGCCTTGCATCAATATTGTCAAGTGCACTTATAACAACTCCCAAATTCTCCCAGAATGTATCATCAAATATGTTCTCAGTGGCTGCAGACACACGGCTTTGCAATGCTTCAATCTGTAAACAGGGATTGATTTCAGTTGTTGCAGATGCTGCAACTGTTGATTTAGCCTGACCAATGTTCCAGTCTCGGAAAAGGAACTGCCTGCTCAGGTTACTTTTCTCAATAACATCATCATCTGTTATAGTTAACTTCCCTTGACTTCCACATGAAGCTCCAATTAGAGCTAAATTTTTTAAGAATTCGCATCCCAGAGCACCAGCTCCAACGACAAATATTTTGGCTTTCTCCAATTTCTGCTGCATCTCTCTTCCGAAAACAGAAATTTGAGCATCATATCGACAGTTTAAGGGCATAACATCTTCTGGCCTAAGGGGACAAACAGGAAGAGACTCCATTGAATCAAAGTAAAATAACTGCAAAACAGAGAAATTATATCAGGCCTTTTATACACCAATTTTAGCCTAAGAGGCCCATAGAGAAACATAGTTGAGTCAAATGGCAGTTAGAGAACATAACACACCTCATAAATGAGAATTAATAAAGATTACTAGTCACAGAAAACTACTTCTTTCATGAGGTAATAAATGAGCAACAAGTTAGAGTTCAACAAGTTGTGCACTACCCATGAACAAAAATTCCAGAATAGACAAACTAAAAGTTTACAGATAGGATAAATTGCATTTCAACTTTACATATTCAAACAGGAGCGCATCCTCAAATAAAGAACACAAAGAAGACAAATTAGATGCAGTCTAGACAAGGCAGAAACAAAGCAGAGCAGAAAATCTGATCTAACCAAGGAAATAAAGTCAAACCAGCTGCAATTTTTTTTTAAAAAGTACTAGTCTCCAAGAAGGAAAAGTTGTACAAAATACCCAAGTAAACAAAGAAGCATTTGAAGTTCACAAGCACAAACAGAGAGGCCTTGAACATCTATTATCTACAATAACAGAGGTGCGACATATAATTTATTGGCAGTGGCACAATAACATGATTATATGCAATCAAATTGCACACACATATACTTTGTATAAAATTTTGATAAAAGCAGATCATAAAGGTGAAGCTATAAAATGATTTCTAGACCCTGAATTAATTAAAATCAACTAAACTATAGAGTAATGATCATCACCTGAAATATTGGATGAAACTTCCCTGTACAAGCTTTTATAACCTCTTGCCCAGTAATTCCACCAAATATTGCTGCCATGGGATTCAATACTGCATGGGAACCACTTGCAAATATTCTCAAAACATTTTCATCAAGTCTGTCCAATTTTCTGTCACTTGAAGTTTCATTAATAAATTTTGCAAATGACACTAACTTCATAGCATCTGCCTCCGAAGCAGCAACAGGAAAGCGCCCAAATTCACTTACATACTTGTCTAGAGCTTGAAATGCCAAGTGCAACAATGGAGAGCGATCAAACTTTGAGAAATCGCTAATAAGAAATTCACCAGGATCTTTAAGTGCCTCCTTCAGTGTCTTAAAATGCAACGCCTTTGGTTGAAGAACCTCTGTTACAATTCCACCTTTCTCATAGGCACCAAATTTTCTTGTGTCTTCCTCGAGAACAAATCCATAAGGTTTTGAACTCCTTATCTTTCTTGGTTTTCCATCATTAAGTTCAGTCATACCTTCAACTTCAGTAAACACAACCAAATCTCCATCCTGGAAATCCGGCCTCTCATCCTCAATCAATGAAACAATGGCAGGATTATCATTGGTAATAGATGCAACTATACCAGTGTGTGGCTCCTCACCCTTCACATCAAACACGGTGAATTCCGGTCCAAAGTCACAAAACACACTTCCAAATAGCCCACGAATATCTGCCTTGATAAAGGGGATTGAAGGGTTGTGATTATGACAGTAATCACTAAATTCAATAGCTCTTTCATAGTCTACTTCTGTGAAAACTACTGCCTGCATCATTGATTCATGAAAACCATTAGAGACATAACGTCAAACAATAATACAGACAGCATCATTAACTGGAGATAAAGCAAAGGAGTTTCAAAAACATGAAGATAAACACCGAGGTAATAGGAACGATCAAGAGCCAGATTACTTGGTTCACAAAGGAAAGAACACCCAAATAGATACGTTTTCCTCATCTTGGGGAACATGAAAACAAGACATTAAAAAAGAAAGGTGGAAAAGAACATTTCAAGAACAGGTCAAGATCAGATGATCATTATCTGACTACTCGTCTCTTTCTGGGGAAAACAACTATTTGTTCTATTTGGATAGCAGTTAGTATATCAGTTAGTAGGCCTATGTTATTTTGGTATTGGACCAGGAACATGTTGATCATCTTACAGTATTACAGTATTCTATTTGAAAGTATTTGTAAACTCAACCAAATTGAGTTATTATATATTACGCAATTAAGTCATTCGTGTGGTAGTGACAATGCAGGACAGACAGGGTTACTAAGTAGAATTTCATGTATTAAAAGGAGTGGACATGGGTTGTACTCGATCCTAAACAGCTTCAAACTTTATTGCATACAAAGTTTCTACAAAAGGAAACTGTAGAATGCCATTACTTTAGCCTTAATATCCCTACTTGTTCTCGATTGATATTTCGCTATCTACCATACCAATATGAGAAATTATGTTTACTATCCTTCCAAGCTTTTCCAAACCATCTAAACTGAAGTTGTCTTGAGAACTGATGTATAAGTATTAAAATCAAGAATTAAAGCAATTCAGACAGCCATTCCTCTTGCCCAATTAGCACCTCAACCTACAACAGTACTTCAACTCGAAAAATACTGAAGAACCCACAACTTAGAAGGACTTAAAGAAGCAAGACGCAAAGAGAATTTTTTTTAACATCATTGATTGTAAATGTTCCTCACCTGGAAGTCAGACAACTGTTCTTTAGATATCTTCGAAGTCCAGGTGAAAACAACAACAGAACTATTCAGCTCTTGCAACTTTTTTACAGACGCAAGTGCTCTGTTCTTTCCTATATCATGTTCTGAAAATAAAAAATTGCTAGATAAGTCCCACATTTCAACGACCCCCTCATCATGTAATGTGACAGATTTCACACCAGCCAATATAAGGTTCTTTGCTGCAACATCCAAATGCCCCATGATCAGTAAGATAATAATGCAAAGTAATGAAAGATAACCTTTTCAACAGTTATACAAGAACCCTTTTGCATATAAAGTGAAGAAAATTTCAAATCTTTTGATTATGCACATATTGATTAATCATACCAACAGTTTGATTGAGAACAAAAAGAAGATCAAATTTTAGAACTCTATCAGAGTGAAACTAGAAAATTCTCTATTAGAATTAGCATCAATCTAACTCCAAACATTTAACATTCACTAGGAACTTTAAAATGAAGGGATGAAAATGTATCTCTGTACAGTAAGGGTGACCGTCATACATACCCACTTCAGCACCAAGCCCTTGTAGGCCAGATATTAGAACTTCTGCACCAAGCAGTCGCTGCATTGTCTCCCGTCCATAAACTGCCAGCTGTCTGCTATGTAAGTTCTCATCAATATTAACATTCCCTTCACCAACAATCTGATTGTCCCTGTTTGTAAAGCCATGAATGCTATCTATCTTTTGCCTTTTCAATGAATTATCACTATCTTCCTCTACAGTGGAAACCAATCTCCTCATAGGAAGAATATAGTTCAACAAGCTGCCCACAAGCCCACCAAACAACATTAAGAGTGATGTAAACAATATCAACAACGCAAACCATGACTGCTTCTCAATACTCATAAGCCACAATTCCATTTCCTTGTGCCAACAGAAAGCACATATGGGAGGCACCAATAATGATAACTTCATAACAAAAAGCAATCCTCTACAAACCATTGACCCCCCAAATACAATCTGAACCTACGCAAGGATCCAAAAGTTGGGATAAAACAAATCCTCCTATAATGGAGCTTCAGGGTATCATGAAAACAGCCCTTCCACAAAAAATTAGATGATCAGATCATTGTAGAACAATCCTTCGACCAGATTGGACGCTGGGACCATAGAAGAAACAATCTTTTCCTTCAAAATCAATGCTTATATACTGAAAGAAACAATCCTTCTACCAAAAAAACGTGAAGGTCATCAAAGAAACAATCCTTCCATTAATATGCAGGTACAGGCCATCAAAGTAACAATCTTTCCCTCAGATGAAATTGCAGGTCATCAAAGAAATGATTCTATAAAAATGGATTTACAGGTTATTGAAAATAACAGTGCCTCCATAAAAATGAATGGTCAGCTTATCTATATGGGTGATTGTGTCTTGAAAATAGGAATTCAAATTATCAAAGAAAGATGATCAAGACGAAATTGGGTTTTGAAATTACCAGAGACAGTGATCAAGCAATAAAAATAGATTTTCAGATTATCTAGTTGATCATTCAAATAAATAGGATTTAAAAAGTTATTGTAAAGACATGTAAAGGAAATCGGTACTCAAATTGCCCAAGAGGGTGATCAAATATTGAAAATGGGTATTCAAATTCATCAAATTGGATGTTTAAGCTTGAAGACATGCCAGAGAACCCTATATAAACAGGATGAGGAAGCGTGGAGGTGGGCTCAACAAGTAAAGGTGGCCTGCAGAATATGATTCCAAAGCAAAAACATAATATCAAAACATTGCATAGAATCAAAGCAAAAGAAAAAAACATAAACCCATCTACAATCCATCTCGTCAACATGAAACAGATCCCAGCAACTCTGTAAGCATCTGCTTTCCTACTCTTAAAACTTTTCCTTATAATTTGGGAGCAAGAAAGGAATCACACACCTGGTACAGAAGAATCAGCGTGGATTGATGATATTAATACTTCTGATTATTAAGATGGTATCTGCGGTAATGAGAAGGCTTAAGCCCTGGTGAAAGCTATAAACCTTTTCATAACCCCCCACATCTGAACTATATTTCAAAACAAATTTCTCACCCTCGCTTTTATCCTAAAGTGAATTCATGTCTACTAGTTTTCCTCTACCGTATGGAAGTTGAAGTTGGAGGGCTCTACACAATGAAAAGGACTAAAATCCCATTTGAAAAAAAATATTATCATCATAATTTCTTCATACAATCCACCACCAACCTTTCAATTCAGAGGTTTAGTAGTTTCGAATGTGAAATTAATGATGCTAAGCATGATTTGGAAGGTGTTGTTCTTCTTGTGGTCGTTCAATATGTAATGCAATTTTCATGGTGCTTTCATTCTTTTTCTGTCTTTATTTTCTCACGAGTGGGGGCATTTGAAGCTTGATTTCGTGGATCTTATCAACTTATGTTCAACAGTAATGTGGTTTTATTGGGCATATTATTAGTGGTGTGGTCTCTTTGATGATTTTGCAACAGTTTGCTATGGTTGCCAATTTATCAATGTTGCCTACAACTGTAATATAAGACTTTTATCTGTTTTTATTAGTGTAAAAGAGTCGGTAAAATGAATACCATATAAATGCAAGAAGTTTACTGTCTCAATAGTGGTTGGGATTACTTTGACATACAAGAATATTGTGACTAAGATAGGAAGACTACAAGAATATCAAAAGCACATAAAGAGTGCAAGTAAAGGATCTCTTTAATAAGAATCAGAGGAAGTAGAGAAGTGGTAATATAAGCTTTGCTGAGTTTTATAGGCTATTTGGTTTCTTGGATGTTATTAAAAATATTCAATCTTTTTAATGAAGAATGGTATGTCTAACATTTTAAGGAAAAAATATATTTATATATGTTTTTTAAATATAAATTTATTTTAATTTAGCTTTATGTATTGATTTATATATATTATATAAATATATTTTTTGTGTGAAAATCAATAAATAATGTAATTTCAATTTTATTTTATTTTTATATATTTTGAGATTTTGAATTTCAAATGGGGTTGCAAGTACAGTGGGTTTAACCATGGAGGAAACTCCATAGTTAAGCATGTTCGAGCTAGAGTAGTACTAGGATGGGTGACCTCTCGGGAAGTCTTGGTACTTCACCTTTGTGAGCATCACCTAGATCCAATGAGTGCTAAGTGTTCCATTCATTCTCATGAGAGATGGGTTTGTGTGAACCACTACTCATGAAACATGGGTAAGTGAGTTTGACTCAAAAAAATACACAAGTGAATCCTAATAGCAATATCACAATTTTGTATTTGTCTATTAAATTTATTATTCACCAATCTTATTCAAAAGTGATGTAGGATTATTTCAAATCAATTTTACATATAAGAAAATGAATTTTAAAACTTGAATTTTTTAAACTGAGCCCATGTTCCTCTTTCTTATTGATCATTATAAAACAACAAAAATTTAAATTATTTCAAATTGCACATATATAAAAAGGAATAATTTACTTTATTTGTAGGTCATTTGATATTTATATCCAACATAATTCATTATGTATCCATATAACAATAAATCTTGAGCATTATCATTACACTATTCCAGGTATACTAGCAGAGAGAGAGAGAGAGATTAATTTTTTCAATTTAATATTTTTTTATTAAAGTTGAATGATGAAAAAATTAAAAGTCTTGATACATCTCGATGTATTTTATATAGATTGTACATATGCTAACAGCAGTCATGGCACACATAAAACATTGAATAAATTTATATAATTAGGGTTAGCATTTAGGGTTGGGGTTTATATCATGGTTAAGGTTAGCATTAGGTTTAGTGTTTGGTTTAAGATCAAGGTTTAGTTTTAGAGTTGTGTTTATGGTCAGGTTAGGGTTTAATGTTAGAGTGAGAATTATATTTAGGGGTTACATCAAAGTTGGGGTAAGGGTAAGGGTTAGAATTACGGTTAGGGTTAGTATAAGGGTTAGGATTGAAGTTAGAATTACGATTATGATAAAATAATAATTATGATAGGTTTAAGTTCAAGATGGATTAGCATTAGTGTTAGGGTAGGTTTTACATAATGGTTAGGATCATGCTTAGGATTAGGGATTAAGTTAGAAATATAGTTAGGTTTAGCATCATTAATAGGTCAAGGTTAGGAGTAGAATTGTGGTTAACATTTGGGTTTGGACTAGGATTTTGATTATGGTTTCATTAGGATTATGCTTATGGTTTAGGTTTAGGATTGATATTATGATTATAGTTAGGGTTTACAAAATGTTTAGGGATAGGATTTACATAATGGATAGGGTGAGGGTTAGGGTTAGGATTTAGGGGTGAGGTTATAGTTTACATCATGGTTAGGGTTAGGGTTAGGTTTTGAGTTAGTGATATAGTTAGGTTTAGCGTTATTAGGTTAAACAAATAGTTAGACTTAGGCTTAGGCTTAGTATTATGGTTATGGTTAGGAATTAGAGTTAGGATTATGGTTTGGGTTAGGTTTTAAGGTTATGGTTAGAATTATGGCCAATATTAGGATTTACATAATATTTAGGATTTGGGTTAGGGTTATAATTGTAGTTAGAATTATGGTTACGATTTGGAATTAGAATTAGCATTATGGTTATTGTTAGGGTCTACATAATGGTTAGGGTTAAGGTTTGGTTGTGGCTAGCTATGAAGTTTAGGATTAGGATTAAGGTTAGGGTTAAGATAATGGTTAGGTTTATGGTTGGAATTATAGTGAGTATTAGTGTTCACATAATGTTTAGGCCTAGGGTTAAGGCTTGGGTTTGAGTTAGGATTAGGATTGTAGTTTTAGTTAGGATTATGGTTAGCATTTAGGGTTAGGATTGAGATTATTATTATAATTAGGATTTACATAATGGATAGAGCTAGGGTTTGGGGTATGGCTAGGGTGAGGATTAGGATTAGGATTATAGTTTAGGTTCGAGGTAACAATTTACATTATGGTTAGGGAACTTGGCTTAGTGATATAGTCAAGTTTAGCATCATTATTAGGTTAGAGAAATGGTTAGGTTTAGTGTTAGGCATAATCTTAGGGTTAGGAGTATGGTTTGGGTTAGAGTTAAGATTATGGTTTGGGATAGAGTTTAGGGTTATGGTTAGAATTTTAGTTAGTTTTAATATTCACATAATTTTAGGGTTAGGATTAGGGTTTGGGTTAGTGATATAGTTAGATTTAGCATCACTCTTAAGTTAGAGAAATATTTTGGATTAGAATTAGGCTTAGCATTAGGGTAAGGGTTAAGGTTAGGGTTAGGGTTAGGGTTAGGGTTAGGGTTTAAGGTTATGGTTATGGTTAAAATTATGGTTAGTGTTAGGAATCACATAATATTTAGGTTAAGGTTACGGTTAGTGTGTGTGTGTGAAAATTGTACCTGATCTGTAGACACAACACTTCAGTAAAATATTAGAGGTTAGCAAAAATGAAATCGTGCAATGAATTGAAAGCTAAACTAACCAGGCGATTTACTGCCTTCTAATAGGTGCGAGTATGATGTTCTCAGATTGTTATCGAGATCAATGACCTTGACGACACCTAAATGAAAGATTTGAATGCAAAACTGATATAAAATATGAATGCAATTAATCTATTTTTTTAGATTTTAGATGCAATGATATGATGAAAACTGATATGAATCTATGCTAATATGGAAATTGATATGCTAAAATGATCTAACAATAAAATGAAAACAAAAGTGATCTCACAAAACGTGGTTGATTCGCAAAGAAGCTATGATTCTCCGAATAGCTATTCACTAGCATAAGTTTGCAAATTATGAGATTCTGTGGATTTGAGAGATGAATTATGAAGAGTTGAGCCTTGTTTTTATAGAAATCCAAGGCTTTGAGGATGCATTGAAGAAAGCCATAAATCACTCAAATAAACTAAACTTGATTTTTGAGTTATCTGAAAATAAAGAATAATTAACTCACAAAAACATGCAAAAATAGCTTTTTAACTCAAATTAGAAGTTTAGATCAACTTTAAAACTCAAAAATGATGTTGAGTTCCAAAAGGTCAATAACTTGCATTGATTTTTTGATTTGGAGTTTAACTGCTCTTTGATTGTGCACATGGATAATTATGAATTAATAAATAAATAAAGTGATTTATTCTCAACTTAACTAATTTTTGAAAAATAAAACAATTGATTTATGGGTTAATCAATCATTTAATCAAACTTTTATTCAAAAACAATATTATTAAAAATTGACAACTTGCTTTAATTAATTAAATAAGAATTTAATCAATTATTGATAGGAATTTTGATTTATTGTCAAATTTAAATAATAATACTTAGGAATAAATATAATTAAATTCAACTCAATAATCAAGTGGCAAGATTAAATCAATTAATTAAATATTCATCATATTCAATTAATCAACTTTAGGATAAATAAGATTTATCGCCAAATAATCATTAAATTAAAGATAATTAGGATAAATTAGGAATATTACTAGGAATATTCCCCGATGCAGAATTTGAGATAATCAATTAGGATTCGATGATGTGTTGATGTGCCTTAGGTTAGGACTTTGATGTCGATTTCATTCGATATGTAGATGTAGAAGATTAATGAACTTATAGCTCATTTTTGGGGTATTACATTTTGCCCCTCTTTGAATTAATGTGCGAAGTGCAATGGTTCAAAGACAGTCTATGTATGATGTTTCAAACTGATGATCTAATATGAGATTGCAATTGATATGAAACAAAAACTATGATATGAGACAAAGATTGATTGAAAGATTCGAAGATATTAGGTCCTGAATGACCAAAGATAATGGAAACTATAAAAGTAATGAACCAATGATTGCAAAGAAGTGTCAAAATGCCTGATTCCAAACCTTATGATTGCGAAGAAGTGAGTGACCGATTTCAGACTCGATTGTCTTAGAAGAACCACGTAGGTATCACATCTGAACCCTTCAGTAACCGAAGAACCAATGAAATAATACTAATGAATCGATAGTTGTGAAAAGCTGATACAGATTACAAGATTAAGAGAATACCAAATTGATATGGATCGATGAATCTGATATGCCCCAAGCGATGATAGATTTGCCCCGAGTGATGAGGGCTTTTGATGAATCAGCAACTAGACTTGGTTGTTGTCTTGATTACTGAGGAAAGATATGATTCCAATAAAGATATGATTTCAGATTTAGATTATAGACTTTGAATGATGTGCAATACCGTGCCCCCTTCAGGATTAAAATTGAAATCTAACAAGAAAAGTCAGCGTTGATAGTTTAGAAGCATGTTAATTGATTTGAGAAGTGGTTAAACACGTCCGAGAATGCATTCTGCATCGTTTAGAGGTCCAGAAGACCAAGTTTGACTAGGTTTGACCATGAGTTGACCATGGTTGACCAAGTTGAAATTTTGATAGTTTGATGTAAGATAATCAGTTAAGTTGAATACTCAATTTCTGTGATGAATGAAGGTCGATTATGCAAGTAGTTGATAATATAAATGATCTTAGATTTCGATTTTGATCCCGAAAAAGGATTCTACTTGTTGTTTCATTAGAGGAACCTTCGTGTGAGATTCAACTCTTGTTAGATTTGAAGAATTGATATGAAGAATTTTTTAAGCTTTGAAGTGTTTCCAAACATTTGTGAGATCATGCAGACATGCAAAATGCAAAGAAACATGCAAAATGAAATGCAACCTAAGACCTAAGACCTAGTCATTAATCATGTGTCAATTTGTTATCATCATTGAACTTTTAGGTAACTGGATAAATCAATACAATGCCCACTAGTTGTGAAACCATAGACATATGAATATCGATTTGTATGCGCAAGAATCAATACAACACCCACTGGTCAACAACCATGGATATATGAATATTGATTTTATTTTTGGAATGTCGGATTAGATATAAGCACCAAGGCACAAGTGCCAGGATGACCTGAATATCATGTCCATTTTGATATAGCAATTTGTATAAGCATCAAAACATAGACGTCGTGATGACCTGAATATGCCTTGTGTTCAAACACATCAAACAGTCAAGAGATCATTCTAAATCCAGCATGAATTACCCATAGTGAACCTTTATCGTTCACATCCTTAGGTAAGATCGTGTTTCACAGGAGGAGAAAGAACTCACTCAAAAAGACAATAGTTAGATCAAAACTTCCTTGAATCTTCTGGGTATCAATGGTCGAGGTACGCATGGCCATCCAATTTGAGATAGAGGCTCTTACAGTCGGACACCATTTCAATCCAGAATTTCCAAAGTTGTTAGATTTTCACATACAAGCAAAAAAAAAAGAAAAGATTATGCCCCCAGTCATCACTCTCTAAATCATGTAAAGGACATCATCGAAGAGCTCAAAAGGACATAATATGCAAAAATCTCAATGTGAATCAATAAGCATACAAGGAGATAAAAGCATGTAAAAAGCATAGATTGTTTTCAGTTGAGTTTTGATGTTGATTGCATTGTTGATACAAAATCCTTTCTGGAGACAAGACTGACTGACTGACTCACATGAAGCTTCAAAGGACTCTGACTGGATATGATACGTCTCAGATACATTGGAGGCCATAGGATATGACATTGATTGCCCCCAAGCTTGAACATTGATAGGATACATACGCTTGAGCTTATTGGTGTACAAACCGATTTATTGAGAATAAGAATGCGGAAACAAACTGGGAGATATGTACAAACTAAAGCAAGACTAAAAGTTGGGAAAGACCAAGATTGCACTAATAGATGGAGCATTTTGAAACAAGTGGCACCCGTTTGTTGCGTTTTCACCATCTTGGCAGAGATTCTATTTTTGCTACCAAGGCGCCTGTTTCTAGGTTTTCACCAAGGCACTTTTTTCTTTTTCTCATGTTTTTGTATTTTTCATTTTTTCAATTTTTTTGTACTTTTGATATTTTTTATTTTTTTTGTGAATCATCAAGGCGCCTATTGCTAGGTTTTCACCAAGATGTTCATTTTTTCAGGATATTTTCCAATTTTAAAGATTTTTTCAAGACATTTTACCATAGATTGAATGCCTTAGGTGTAGAATTTCTTCAGATGGAGAATGTTGATTGGTTCTCGGAGCTGTTCTCCTTCAGTCATTGAGAGTTAATAGGCACTAGAGCCAAAAGTAGAAGTGATTACAAAGGACCCAGCCAATTGGGTTCAAACTTCCCCTTGCGTTCTCGATGGGATTGATTTTTAGGATTTTCTCTCAAGACTAGATCACCAACCTGAAATTCTCTGTGTCTGACTTTCTTGTTGTAGCCTCTAGACATTCTCTTCTGATATACTCTGAGATGATCATATGCTTCTTGCTTGTGCTCATCTAGTAGTTCAAGTTCTTGCAACCTAGACACTCTGTAGTCATCATCAATTACTAGACCATGCATTCTGATTCTTAGTGATGGGATTTCAACCTCAATAGGTAGTACTGCTTCAGACCCATAAACTAAAGAGAAAGGTGTAGCCCCAGTAGGTGTTCTAATACTTGTTCTGATACTGGTTCTGATACTTGTTCTAATACTGGTTCTGATACTGGTTCTGATACTGATTTTGATACTTGTTCAGATACTTGTTCAGATACTTGTTCAGATACTGGTTCTGATACTTATTCTGATACTGGTTTTGATACTCGTTCTGATACTCGTTCTAATACTAGTTCTGATATTGGTTCTGATACTTTGCATACTTGATAGCATCTTTTTCCATTGCAAACTCCCAAGAAAGATCATATTGTGCAGTCCCAATGTCTAGCAAGGTGGAGACTAAGAGGGATTAGCAAGTTGGCGGAAGAGATGGAAGACAAGATAATGAAGGAGAATGAAGGGAAGAAATCCCCAAGGGAAAACCCCTCAAGAATACCCAAGCTAGGGAAAAATTGTCATGTAAAGTGCATTGGGACAAGCAATGAAAGGCTAGCATAGGATAAGTCACAAAAGTGTAATGCCAAAGAAGGAAAGGATGCAGTCCAAAAGAGTAGACATGTCAATAGGCTTCATAGCATTGTGTTTTACTCTTTCTTTCTTTTTTTTTTGTTATATCAAGACCAAAGGGGAAAAGGATAGTGATAGGTGAAAATGAATGGAGGAAGATGGACATGAAAGCTAAACATGAAAAGAATGAAAGCAAGATCATCATAAAATAGCTCACAAGATAGCCAAATGTTCGTGTATAGATCAACATTGTCAAGATCAAAGAGAGAAGATGAAATGGATGAAATATGTAGAAGAACTACGCATGATGCCTGATTGCCAAGTTTTCATCATGGTACTTATCCAAGGTGCCACAAGGGAGCGGTTTTCACCATAGGACAAATTTATTTCTCTTTACTTTTGCTACCAAGGTGCCTGTTTCCAGGTTTCCACCAAGGCACATTTTCAATTTTTTTATTTTTTTTTGGAAGAAGGAAAGCTTTTTAGATAATGCTCCTTGAAAGGATAAACCATGATATGCCAAGGATTCAAAATGATATGCTCAAAGATGCTGATAGGGAAAGGAAGATGGAAGAGAAAATGGAGGATAAGGTTTTATGTAAAGCAAGTGAGGTTGGAAGATAGGAGGAATAGGAAAATGAGGAAAAAGGATAGAAGGTAGAAGGATAATGAATGGAAGGATTGTGAAAGGGTAGATGGAAAGGAAGGCAAGATCAACATCAACACATACCTTGAAGGGTGGTGAGAGGATGGAGGAAACGTGAATGAAGGAATACATGAAGGAATATGGCGAATGGATAGTAGAGGTTGTGGTTTAGGCGCATGGAATGGAAGAATGTTTTTGGAAGAAGATGAAGTGGAGATCTTTGGAAGCTTGAATGTCAACTTCACATGTTGTTCAACATCAGACTCTTTCAAGAGAGACTTTGGAATCCATATAGTCGTAGGATTTTCATTTCTTTTTGATAATCTAGAGAGAATATCTTTAATGATGGATTTTGGAACCCATACTTGTCTTGTAATTTTTTTCTTAGATATCTCTTTTGACTTTATGCCTCTATGTCGATTAAAGGAGACATGGTGATCTTTTTTTGATGGATTCTTGTATTGCTTCTTTTTCTTGTATTGAACATTCAAGTTACTTCCAAAAGACTTGGGACTTGTGGAAGAAAAAGGATATGACTGGTTTAGATGGGTGGGTGGATGAAAAGGATTCAAGGGTATGCATCTATGTTGATCTTGAGGAAAGATAGGAGATGGAGGGACGTAAGGACCCAAGATGGATGACAAATCAAGAGATTTAGGAGGGGAAAGTGAAGGGACATAAGGACCCAAGATGGAAGGAAGGCGTGAAGCCCTTAGTTTTGGTGGAGGAGGTCCAAGGATGGACGTGGAAAATGCAAAAGGATAATCAATAAGTTCATCATCATCTATGTGACAACCAAGGACATCAGCATCTTTAGAGTGAGCATTAGGATTTGCAATAGAATCGTGGACATCTTGAATAGGAGCACCTTATTTGATAGGATTGTTCAGAGCTTGTAAAGACTTAGGAAGAGTAGAAAGTGGAAGCAAACATGGAGTGGTAGAATAAGAAGATGGAAGACTTTGATCTTGACAAGGAGCTTTGGATAACACAAGCGTACAATTTTTTTCTTGGTTTTCAATAGGCTTAACATTGGAAGTAACAACACCATTTTTACCAACCTTAATGGAAGTATCATATTCAGAAAGCGCAAGTGTAGTAAGTTATTTTGATTGTCAATAAGCTCAACAGTGTAATTAGTAGCTTGATCTTGCTTAGGAAAAGACTTAAGACATGGTGGAATGCATGAAAAAGGGTGTGTAGGATCAAAAGAACCCTGAAGCGGATAAGAGACATTGTGAAAAGGAGTGGATGACATGGAGGGATCTTGATCTTGATCATTCTTTATGTTCTTTTCTTTATCATTTTTAGAGTCCTCTTGACATGGAGCCACTTCTAAGGACAAGGAAGCATGTTAGAATTGTATGGAAGACTTTGGAAGAGATGGGGAAGGCCCAGCTAAAGTAGGCATTATAGCGTATGAAGGCTTAGGCTCTTTAGGTTTAGCATTATTGAAAGTATTAGCAGCCAAGTGAAGGTTAGCTTGAATTTCTTGAAGAGGTAGCCCTAGAGGATAACTATAGGAAACCGTATGAAAAGTATCAGGGCCTGTGTCGGATGAAGGTTCTGTGAAAGATTTGAAAGACTCGAAAACTTTAGGAAATGTACGAGTATTGGAGGAAGTAGGGGATGGAAGGAAACCATCACAAGACAAAGGTCCAACATTAACATGATCTTGCTTGAGAAGATAATCTTTATTTTCAGCAGGAGAGTCCTTAGGAGAAGGATTCTTATAATATTGATGCTTCAAGCTAGCACAATGCATTTTATAGTCCTCAGCAGTAGTAGATGGATCATAATCAAGGTATTGTTCACAAAAATCATCAAAGTCTTTTTCAAAATTAGAATCATATGGATCACCATCACGATCTATCCAATGTGACATCCCATTTCTAGTAAGCAGGAACACATGATGAGGAGGACTCTTAGGAACAAAGGCGTCATAGGTATCATTATATTGTCCATCATCATAGTCATCATAGTCTCCAAAGATGGATGTGTCACTCTCCATGGAAGAGGTATCATAAGGATTATCACATTGCTCAAATTTTGTCCGGGGGCATGGTGACATGTACAAGTCTTTATCAAATGGAAAAGGACATAGAGCTTCCATGGAGAACTCTTTAGGTTCCTTTTCTTTCTCAAGTTTGTTAAGTTTGACTTGCATAGCTTGCATCTACTTCATCATAGCTGTGATTAGAATTTCTTCCTCATGTGTACTAATTCTTTGAGACATGTGTACTGATTCTCAATAGCTACTGCTCTGTTTCTAACATAGTGATTTGTTCGACAGATTCTGGAACTAGGCTGAAAAAGCTAAGTATTTGTCAATTCTGAACATTTTCTGACAACTTTTCAAAATTTTCCCAAATGACACTCTGCAGACTCGTACGACAGTGGGTATGCTATGAAACGACAGTTGAAAAGCTCATACGACAGTTGAAAAACTTGCACGATAGTTGCTAGGAGGATTTGACTTTTTGAATTTGACTAGTAGAAAGACTCATACAACACTGGGTTCTTTACCATATGACAAATGGGCAGTAATGAAACGACACTTGATAGAAACTCGTATGACTTTCTAACCTCCTGAGATGACTTTTGACTCTAGCAAATAATTTTACTTCAGATTTTGCAAATTTTGAGTTTTCAGATTCGGATTGTTTGCAAATTGTACTGTCCAGATTTGAGGATTGTAACAGATTTGTTCATTTTCAGTAACCAGATAGATAAACAAGCATGCAAAATAGCAAGCAAGTGATTTCAAGCATGTCTAAAAACAATGAACAAGGGCAAAAGCAATCTTGCGCATGAACAATCAAGTGACTTATTCGTTCTAATCCTCAGAAGCGCTAATTGTGTATGTTCCAAAATGTTTTGCAATGACGCACATATACCCTAGAAAATAAAAATTTGGCCTCGCTAGGGTTTTTAGTAATGGTTTGACTCTGTAACTTTTATGATCCAAAGGGGTGAACTCCAATCCCAGCGCACCAGGGTTTTGACACAATCTGAGAATTTAATCAATCAGGAGCTGCTAGGGAGATCTGACAACCCAACAATGAACCACACATGTGAAGATTTCTTCCACAAGGACATTTATATAGCGGTTGTTACTACCACATCTGAAATGGCTATTACCACTTGAGGTTTCGTCAACGCAGTTTTCCCTATGAAGGGATCGTCCGCTACGGTTAACCCTCTCTAAAGGTGACTCACAGTATGATACCACAAGGGGACTTGGCTCCAGATCCAAGGTTTTGACGCCTCTTCACTTTTAACCCAAACAAAGCAAGCAGATTAATCTGACATGCTAAGACAAAGTTTGTTTCACCAAGGTCTGTGATGTCAACCCCACGTGATCTATCAACCTCTCCGAAGAGAGAATGTATCGATCAATAAGAGAAGATGCACTAACCGAGTAGAACATGAAATGCACTAAGTATCCTCCCTACCTACAAGGATTCTGTCGTCAAGAAGGATTTCACTAGGAATCCAATCTCTCAAGAATCACAAATAGTGTTCATAGGGCCTACTTACTATGTGAGCACAGATATATTTCTGAAAGTAAATCTACCGAAAGTACCCAAAAGAAGAAAGAGGAACACTTAACGCTTAAAGCGAATATGAGGTGAGTCCACAAGGTGGAATAATTAACCCCTCACACAAGCTAAAAATGAGTCCACAACTTAGAAAACAAGTGAGTTCTAAAAAGCACAAAAGGGTTGCTTGGTGGAACAATTAACGCTTCTATCCTCTAGACCCCTCCCCTTTATGGCGCTGAGATTACAACCACGAGGTGGAACAAGGGGCCAGCGGATTAGCGATTCCAATAACCCAAGATAGAAATCTAGATCAATCACAAGTATCTAAGACTGCTTAAATGAATACCTAAGGTGTCACAACCTAGTATCAATTATGCAAGTGTGTAAAACAAAAGCATGAAAAGAAGCACTCAAGCTAGACATGCGAGAGATTTATTTTAAGTCCAAATCAAAATATTATCAGAACAAGTAGAATACCTAAGATCCTTGCGACACGCTTAGTAGATATTTACTTGATTTTTATCTTTGTTAAGCAATCCCGTGCAAGCAAGCAACAAACTCTCCGATAAGAAAACAAGCAAACAAGCAAACAAGATATGCAACGTATCTTCAACTTATGAAAACCCTAGGGTTAGCTCTAAAAATCAATTATTATCAGCAATAATAACCAGCAATTAACCCAAATGACAACTCATATCATTCATTGAACCATGTAAAAAAAAATAAGTGCATACCCATCACAAAATTTTATTTTTTTTGCTGCATTTGACCTAGTCAACAAGATCTGATTTTTTTGATATGATTTTGGCCATAAAAATAGAAATTCAGAATAGATACCCCTACTAAAAAATAGAGAGATTTCCAAAAATGTAAAAATTTTAGAAAAATCTCTTCATTTGTGCCCTAAAGACCCATTTTACCAAAACAAACCAGTTTTTGTAAATTGACTATTTGAGCTATTATATTGCATCTAAATTTAAAATACAAAGAATGGACCCCTTGTATAATTTAAAGAGATTTCTGAAAATATAAAAATTTCTAAAAAATATGCTGATTTGTGTCAGATATTGATTTTTTCCAAAATTTCAAGAAAAAATTATTAAAAATTCAAAATATCTCAAAAAATTCTGAATTTTTTATTGTAGCTTCTCTGATATGTGTCCAACTTGAAAAACAAATTTCAGAGAAAAAATCCAAGCCGTTTGGGAGATAAAATTAAATCTTTGAAACTTTAGGGTTTTAACTCCCCAAAAAAATCAAAACTAGCATGTAAAGGTGGGTTGCCCCACGGTGGGCGCCAAAAATGTGTGTGTGAAAATTTTACCTGATCTATAGACACAACACTTTAGTAAAATATTAGAAGTTAGCAAAAATGAAATCGTCCAATGAATTGAAAGCTAAACTAACCAGGCGATTTACTGCCTTCTAATAGGTGCAAGTATGATGTTCTTAGATTGTTATCGAGATCAGTGACCTTGACGACACCTAAATGAAGGATTTGAATGCAAAACTGATATAAAATATGAATGCAATTAATCTATTTTTTTTTATTTTAGATGCAATGATATGATGAAAACTGATATGAATCTATGCTAATATGGAAATTGATATGCTAAAATGATCTAACAATAAAATGAAAACAAAAGTGATCTCACAAAATGTGGTTGATTCGCAAAGAAGCTATGATTCTCCAGATAGCAATTCACTAGCATAAGTTCGCAAATTATGAGATTATGTGGATTTGAGAGATGAATTATGAAGAGTTGAGCCTTGTTTTTATAGAAATCCAGGGCTTTGAGGATGCATTGAAGAAAGCCATAAATCACTCAAATAAACTAAACTTGATTTTTGAGTTATCTGAAAATAAAGAATAATTAACTCACAAAAACATGCAAAAATAGCTTTTTAACTCAAATTAGAAGTTTAGATCAACTTTAAAACTCAAAAATGATGTTGAGTTCCAAAAGGTCAATAACTTGCATTGATTTTTTGATTTGGAGTTTAACTGCTCTTTGATTGTGCACATGGATAATTATGAATCAATAAATAAATAAAGTGATTTATTCTCAACTTAACTGATTTTTGAAAAATAAAACAATTGATTTATGGGTTAATCAATCATTTAATCAAACTTTTATTCAAAAATAGTATTATTAAAAATTGACAACTTGCTTTAATTAATTAAATAAGAATTTAATCAATTATTGATAGGAATTTTGATTTATTGTCAAATTTAAATAATAATACTTAGGAATAAATATAATTAAATTCAACTTAATAATCAAGTGGCAAGATTAAATCAATTAATTAAATATTCATCATATTCAATTAATCAACTTTAGGATAAATAAGATTTATTGCCAAATAATCATTAAATTAAAGATAATTAGGATAAATTAGGAATATTACTAGGAATATTCTCCGATGCAGAATTTGAGATAATCAATTAGGATTCGATGATGTGTCGATGTGCCTTAGGTTAGGACTTTGATGTCGATTTTGTTCGATATGTAGATGTAGAAGATTAATGAGCTTATAGCCCATTTTTGGGGTATTACAGTTAGGGTTTGGATTAGGGTACAGGTTAGGGTCAGAATTAGGATTACAATTATAGTTAGAATTATGGTTAGGGTTTATGGTGTAGGAGCACCTGCTCCTACTCCAGATTCAATAGGCATTCCTATGAAGTCTAGGATTTCACACTAAGGTATTTAGAGGCCTCTAGTCATGCTTAGGATAAGGGTTAGTCTTTGGATCTCATTGTAAGACCATAGTTCCAAGTTGGCATTTTATGAGCCCTTGGTTTAACTAGTGGTCATTTATGATCCAACACCCTATTCTTATGTTTTTTTATGCTTTTCTATGTTTGGATCCATTAGGGATCATCAAAATAAGGATAGGACCATTTTGGTCACTAGATTTGCAAAATTGCAAAAGATTGCAAAAGTGCTCCAAAAGTTGTCAAACAACTTTTAAAGTTGTTAAAACTTGTTATTTCCTCTCCCAAATGGATAATTGGTTTAAACCTCTCATGTAACCATTGGGAGCATCCTATATAATCCCTTATAGGCGGGTGATAGGATAACAACATGTAATTTGGCATTTTATCAATTAAAAAACTATCATTTTCTCTGCAAATTCCTATGATTCAGGCATTGTACGGATAGGTACATATGCAAGGGAATGTGATAGGGATTCCTAAGGTTGAAGACTTGAATCCTCTTCCATATGCAGTTGGTCTCACATGTTGATCTTCCTTAGATCAAAAGTTATTTGATTTTTAGTGAAGGTGCCTAGTTTTGAGGCTTAAAACCAGGGTACCCGATAGGGCCTGATTGTTTAGGAACATTCCTCCATGGGAAATTGATGCCCCTTGGTGTAATAAAATTTTATTCAATTTATTTTCATCTTTTGCAAGTTTGGAATGATACCAAGTAGAGGATTGGGTTTGCCACCACACCCTAGGTGTATATCTCAATGTGTGCACCAGTCAGTTAACTAGGACAATCATCCTAGATTGTGGTTGGGGATTCTCCAAGGCCTAAAAACTTGGATTATCATTTTTTTTTAGACATATACACATGCCTCCATATCTAATTTGTGCATTGGCATGGGAGAAAGAGCACCTATAGTGCATTTGGAGCCCTAATTAGGCCTTCTAGCCTAGTCTAACCTTGCAACAACAGTGACTTCCTTGCACTTCCACTTCTTGGTGTTAAAGCATGTTTTGTAAATGCCAAAAGGGTATCAGGATCTTTGACCACATCATTATCTCATTTGGGAGTATTTTTTATTGTGTTCAAATTTCCTTCTAGGAAGGGCTATAAGCAGGATACTAGGTTTGTGCAGCAGCATAACCTTAGAAGTTGCTCAATGGTGAAAGAACCATTGGAACTAATAAGATAAGACCTAAATAGGCTAGAACCATGTTTATAAGCCACCCCTGGTCTTAGTATCTATTTCATGGGGTTTGAGTACCTATTTCCTTGAAGGGATCTCTTAGTGAATTCTTGTTTCTTGGTGCTTGGGACTTTGACAAGCCTAGTGATTAGATGATATTATCTTGTAGGGTTGTGATAACCTGATATCAAGTCCTTCTTGATACTTGTGATAAGTATTTCAACACTAGACCCTTCACCTTTGGTGTTGAGGGATTCAAGCTCACCAAATTGCTCATTTTTTGGAGGCTTCCACTGACCACTACTGCATCAAGTGGTATCAGAGCTATGTCTGATCCTGAGAATGAGGATATCCCTACAAGGGTTACAAATAGTGAGTTGGAAAAGATGGTGAGAGAGAAAAAGGTTGCAAATAAGGCCTTAACTAAGAGGCTTCAGGAACTTGAGAAGAAGCTTGATGACAAGGACAAAGATGAGTCTGAAAATGAAGAAGGGAGTGAAGAAGAGGAGGATGATCCTAATCAGCATATCCCTACAGACCAAAGACCTTTCATTGATGCCTTGAAGTCCATGGGAAGAAGAACCATGGAGGAGAAGATAGACTTGCCAGTTTTCAATGGCAAAATGAATGTTGATCTAGCCTTGGATTGGATAGAGGCATTAACAACATTCTTTGAATGTGAAGATATCCCTGAAAAGCAAAGGGTAAAAGTAGCAAGATCCAAGTTGAAGGGAGCAGCCCCAACTTGGTGGAACTTCATCCAAATAGAGAGGGTGAAGAATGGGAAGAACATGATCAATTCATGGAATAGAATGATAGCATTGATCAAAGAGACATATGTACCTGAGGACTATGGGGTAAAACTTCATAGGAGAAAGCAAAGTTTGAAACAAAAGGACATGGATGTAGGCTCATACACCGAAGAGTTCTTGAAATTGTGCATGAAGACCAATATGGTTGAAGATGAAGAGGGGAAGCTAGCAAGGTACATGAATGGCTTGAAAGTATCCATTCAAGAAGAGTTGAGTCTACACTGCCCTACCATAGTCAATAGGTGCTATCAAATGGCACTTAAGGTAGAGGAAAAATGGAAGAGAAAGTAGGATTTTGGCAAAGGAAAGAGAAATGATAGTGGGAAGAGTTTTAGAGGCAAAAACAACTCTTGGAACAAGGGACAAAGTAGTGGCAGTAGCAACAAGACCCCTGACCAAGGAGACAAAGAGAATAGTGACTCTAATTCAAGAGGAAACTATAGAGGAAGAAGACCTTTCAATAGAGGAAGGACAAATTCAAGAAGAGGTAATGGACCATTGAAGTGTTTTTATTGCAACCAATTGGGACACCATGCAGGAAGATGCACTGAGAAGAGAAACAATAACCAAGGTGAGAGGAGAGCACAACTTGTCTAAGAAGATAAACAAGAGGAAAATGTTGATGCTAGAGACTTGGAACTAGAAGGAGTGTGTCTAATGATGAGGCAGGTCTTCCTTCAAGTACCACAAGCCCAAGAACCTCCACAAAGAAAGAATCTCTTCAGGACAAAGATCAAGTGTCATGGAAAGGTATGCAATCTTCTTATTGATTATGGTTCAACTAGAAATCTTGTGTCTTGTGAAATGGTTCAGAAATTAAACTTGCCTAAGAAACCACACCCTTTCCCCTATCATGTCTTATGGTTAACCAAAGGCCAACAAACTCTAGTCACAGAACAAGCTTGGATAGAGTTTTCTATTGCTAATTTCAAGGACAAGGTCCTTTGTGATGTTGTTGAGATGGATGCAGCTCACATTCTTCTAGGCAGGCCCTAGAAATTTGATGTTGATGCCACCCACCATTGTAGGAAGAACACCTACTCCATCACCAAAGATGGCAAGACCTTCACTATGAAGCCCCTACCGGATAGCAAAACTGAAAAGGAACCCATTGTGATTATCATGGGGGAAAAGGAGATGTTGAAAACCTTGAAAGAATCTGATATTGAACCATTTGTCCTAATTTCTAAACCCAAAGATAACATCAGGTCTGGTCAAGAAGAGCCCATGCCAAATGAAGTCAAAAATCTGCTACAAAAGTACAAAGATGTCACTATTAGTGACCTACCCTCTACCATCCCTCCCATTAGGGACATTAGTCATCAAATAGACCTCATACTAGGCTCATCCTTGCCTAATAAGGCACCATACAAAATGAGACCATTGTAGCATGCAGAGATTGCAAAACAGATCACTGAATTGTTGGAAAGAGGACTCATTCAAAAGAGTCTTAATCCTTGTGTTGTACCCTTAGTCCTGGCCCCTAAAAAGGATGGAAAATGGAGGTTATGCATTGATAGCAGGGCCCTAAACAAAATCACAATAAGGTACAAATTTCCCATACCAAGGATTGAGGACCTTTTGGATCAACTAGGAGGTGCTTGCTACTTCACCAAGATAGACTTAAAGTCTGGTTACCTTCAAATTAGAATCAAGCCCAGAGATGAATGGAAAATAGCATTCAAGACTACTGAAGGTTTGTTTGAATGGTTAGTAATGCCCTTTGGTTTAAACAATGCCCCTAGCACTTTTATGAGGCTTATGAATGAGATATTCATAGATTTTATTGGAAAATTTGTTGTTGTTTACCTTGATGACATACTAATATTTAGTCATAGCAAGGAAGACCATCTTGATCATGTGGAATAGGTACTAAGAAGACTCCATCAGCATAAGTTGGTAATCAACTTGGAAAAATGCATGTTTATGAGAAAGGAACTTGTATTCCTAGGTTTTGTGATCTCACAGGGTACCCTCAAGATGGATCCTGAAAAAGGTAGATGCAATCATTAATTGGCCTCCACCAAAGAATCAAGGTGATGTAAGAAGCTTCCATGGGCTTAACATTTTATAGGAAGTTCATAAAAAATTTCAATCATGTGTGTGCACCAATGCTTGAAACAATCAAAGGTGGAAATAAGACTAAGTTTGCATGGACAAAGGAAGCTAATGATGCATTCCAATACTTGAAGAATAGAGTCTCTCAATACCCTATCTTGGTCCTCCCTGATTTCAAAAAAGTCTTCACTGTGGAGACTGATGCAAGTAATTTGGCTATAGGGGCAGTCCTAAGCCAAGAAGGCAAGGCAGTTGCTTTCTTTTCTGAGACATTGAATGAGGCCAAGAGGAAGTATTCCACCTATGACCTAGAGCTTTATGCCATGGTCCAATCCCTCAAGAAATGGAGGCACTACTTGATCCCAAAGGATTTTGTAGTCTACACTGACAACCATGCTCTAAGCTTCCTTAATTCACAAGAAAAACTTTCAGCCAGGCATCTCAAGTGGGTAGAACAATTACAGGCCTATACCTTCAACATTAAGCACAAAAAGGGTGTAGCAAACAAAGTTGTTGATGCACTTAGTAGGAGGATTGGTCTGGTTGAAGAAGTTCAACTACAAAGTGTGGGAATTAAGTCCCTCAAACAATTGTACCTGAATGACCCTGATTTTTTAGAGATATCATATTTGTACAAAAATGGAGGGCAGATATCACACTGATTTTTTTGAATATCTGATTCAGAATGGCCTTCTATTCAAGGGAGCACAACTATGCATACCCAAGTGTTCAATGAGAGCAAACATAATCAGAGAAAAGCATTGTGGTGGCCTAGGAGGTCACTTTGGCATTGACAAGACAACAGACATGGTAAAGAGGAGTTATTTTTGGCCCAAGTTGAACAATGAGGTCAAAAAGTTTATTGAAACTTGTACAATCTACCAACAAGCTAAGGGAATGACAACAAATCAAGGGCTCTACCAACCCTTACCAATCCCTACAAGGCCTTGGGAATCCATTTCAATGGATTTTGTAATGGGACTACCTAAAACCAAGCAAGGATTTGATAGTGTGTTTGTCATAGTGGATAGGTTCAGTAAAATGGCCCACTTTGTGCCATGCAAGAGCACAAATGATGCATCTCATATAGCCAATCTCTTCTTCAAGGAAGTAGTTAGAATTCATGGCTTACCTCAGACAATCGTATCAGATAGAGATGTGAAGTTCCAAGGGCACTTTTGGAGGACACTCTTCAAGAAGTTAGGCACAAATCTCACCTATAGCTCTGCCTATCACCCTCAAATAGATGGGTAGACTGAGGTAGTAAATAGGTCCCTAGGAAATCTTTTAAGATGTCTAACCAAGCAATACTCACAAAGTTTGGATACCATACTGCCCCAAGCAGAGTTTTCCTTCAATGACTCAATAAATAGGTCAACCGACAAGACTCCATTTCAAACAGTGTATGGTTTGCACCCCAAGGGACCATTAGATCTGATGGAACTTCCCTCTGATTTCAAAATCAGTGCACAAGGCCAAGAATTGGCAGAACTCATCAACAAGGTACAGCAACAAGTGAAGGAAACCCTGCAAAAGTCTACTTTGAAATACAAAGAAAATGCTGACAAGAGAAGGAGAGAGGTCCATTTCAAAATAGGGGATAGGGTTTGGGCATTCCTAAGGAAGGAGAGACTACCTAAGGGTAGATACTCCAAGCTGCAAATGATGAAAGTAGGCCCCTGCAGCATACTGAACAAAATAGATGACAATGCCTATGAGATATCCCTTCCTCCAACTTTGCAGATCTCTCAAATCTTCAATATTGCAGACCTCACACCATATAAAGTTACAGCAGGTTCAAGCAATGAGCAGGGTAAGGACACAAGCATTGAGGATGAGGACTATGTCACTGATCTTCCACAAAGCAAACCGGTGGAGATTGAAGAAATTTTGGACTCCAAACTACTCAATCAGACTAGATCAAGGAAGTACATGTAGTACTTAGTAAAATGGAAGGGCCTACCAAAGATTGATGTTACATGGTTGACTAAGGATCAAATATAGTAGCATGGGACCTCGGTAGAGCAGCTATACTCAAGTAGGGACTTGATTTTTAAAGTTCAAGGGGAGTATGGTGAAAGGGCACCTACTCCTACTCTAGATTCAATAGGCATTCCTATGAAGTCTATGATTTCACACTAAGGTCTTTAGAGGCCTCTAGTCATGCTTAGGATAAGGGTTAGTCTTTGGATCTCATTGTAAGACCATAGTTCCAAGTTGGCATTTTATGAGCCCTTGGTTTAACTAGTGGTCATTTATGATCCAACACCCTAGTCTTAGGTTTTTTTATGATTTTCTATGTTTGGATCCATTAGGGATCATCAAAATAAGGATAGGACCAATTTTGGTCACTAGATTTGCAAAATTGCAAAAGATTGCAAAAGTGCTCCAAAAGTTGTCAAACAACTTTTAAAGTTGTTAAAACTTTTTATTTCCTCTCCCAAATGGATAATTGGTTTAAACATCTCATGTAACCATTGGGAGCATGCTATATAAGCCCTTATAGGCGGGTGAGAGGATAACATGTAATTTGGCATTTTATCAATAAAAAAACCATCATTTTCTCTGCAAATTCCCGTGATTCAGGCATTGTACAGATAGGTAAAGATGAAAGGGAATGTGATAGGGATTCTTGAGTTTGAAGACTTGAATCCTCTTCCATATGCAGTCAGTCTCATGTGTTGATCTTCCTTAGATCAAAAGTTATTTGATTTTTAGTGAAGGTGCCTAGTTTTGAGGCTTAAAACTAGGGTACCCGATAGGGCCTGATTGTTTAGGCACATTCCACCATGGTAAATTGATGCCCCTTGGTGGAATAAAATTTTATTCAATTTATTTTCATCTTTTTCAGGTTTGGAGTGATACCAAGTAGAGTATTGGGTTTGCCACCACACCCTAGGTGTACATCTCAATGTGTGCACCAGTCAGTTAACTAGGACAATCATCCTAGATTGTGGTTGGGGGTTCTCCAAGGCCTGAAAACTTGGGTTATCATTTTTTTTAGACATATACACATGCCTCCATATCTAATTTGTGCATTTCCATAGGAGAAAGAGCACCTATAGTGCATTTGGAGCCCTAATTAGGCCTTCTAGCCCGGTCTAACCTTGCAATAGCAGTGACTTCCTTGCACTTCCACTTCTTGGTGTTAAAGCATGTTTTGTAACCCCAAAAGGGTATCAAGATCCCTGACCACATCATTATCTCATTTGGGAGTATTTTTTATTGTGTTCAAATTTCCTTCTAGGAAGGGCTATAAGTAGGATACTAGGTTTGTGCAGCAGCATAACCTTAGAAGTTGCTCAATGGTGAAAGAACCATTGGAACTAATAAGATAAGACCTAAATAGGCTAGAACCATGTTTATAAGCCACCCCTGGTCTTAGTATCTATTTCATGGGGTTTGAGTACCTATTTCCTTGAAGGGATCTCTTAGTGAATTCTTGTTTCTTGGTGCTTGGGACTTTGACAAGCCTAGTGATTAGGTGATATTGTCTTGTAGGGTTGTGATAACCTAAAATCAAGTCCTTCTTGATACTTGTGATAAGTATTTCAGCACTAGACCCTTCACCTTGGGTGTTGAGGGATTCAAGCTCACCAAATTGCTCATTGTTTGGAGGCTTCCACTGACCACTGCTGCATCAGTTTACTTGGTTAGGATTGGGATTATGGTTATAGTTAGGGTTTATATAATAATTAGACCCAAGGTTTGAGCTTGACTAGTTATGAGATTTAGGGTAAGGTTTAAGATAATGGCTAAGGTTATGGTTTAGGATTAAGGATAAAATTATAATGAGTGTTAGCATTTACATAATGTTTAGGCCTCGAGTTAGGTTTTGAATTAGGGTTAGTTGTTAGGATTAGGGTTAGGGTTACAATTATGGTTTGGATTATGGTTAGAGTTTGGGATAGCACTAAACATTATGTAAACCATAACACTAGTCATAATTCTAACTATAACCCTAAACCATAACCCAAATCATAATCCTAAGTCTAATCCAAACCATAACCTAAACCCTAACCATAACCCTAACTATTTCTCTAACCTAAGAATGATGTTAAACCTATGTATATCACTAACCCTAAATGTAACCCAAACCATAACCATAATATAAACCATAAACTTGATCCTAAACCTAACCCTAATCCAAAGCCTAACCCTAGGCCTAAACATTATGTAAATGCTAACACTCACCATAATCCCACCCATAACTCTAAACCATAATTGTAGCCATTATCCTAACCCTATTCATAATTCTAGTCCTAACCCTCATAACTAGAAATAGCCTAAGCCCTAGTCCTAATATTCATGTATACCAGGTAAAAGTACAAACATGTGTCACACTTTTATAAAGGAAAAGGTTAACACAACCAAAATTGTTCAACTTCAATGGCATAAAAGTGGCATTTTTATTTTGAATTTGAAGATGATGTAAACTAATGAAATGTGTAAAACTTGATGAAGTATATGCCTATTATTTTAATACAAAATTAATAAGAATTGATATGCTATTTTAATTTTTAAAGCTAAATTTTCTATTGCTGAAAAATGTTGAAAATCAAGGGATCTAGTTACCACCAAAAAACAAAATATAAATGAACTCTTTTTTTTTCTAATTTCAATATCCCAAATAGATGACATACATACCCAGTGCATGAAAAAAAGAGTTTTTGATGTATACTTTCTTTCTTACAACATTTTAAAGTCCAACATACCCAAATTTGATAGTTTTCATCTCCCGCAATATTTTATCTATAAAATCTATCGTAATAAAAAAAATTATATATTTTTGGAGAAAACTCTCTTCTCTAGTGATCCATATATTTTTATAATTTTTTAAATATAATTTAGTGTTCTTTTTTCTTTTTTCGAATTAGCCTCTTCTCAAAAATTAGAATATGTACTTGCATCATTTTTAACTTAAAATATATTAAATCTAATCAAAACATTGCAAAAATTATATGAATAGATTTCTGACTTTGACCTCTATAAAGGTATTTTTAGTTTTTTGAATAAATTGAATTTTCCTAGAGAAAATTGTACAAAAGTGAAAGAATTTTATAATCTGAGAGATTTGGTGATGTGGTTGCCACCTGAGATGTTTCGATCGAAAGGGTTCTAGATGAAACCGTTTCGGTCGGAACATTCCTAACTGAAACCCTTTTGGTCATAAATGTTAAGGATGACTCGCATGACCATGCAAAAACCTCATATAAGAGTATTTTAATTTTTGGCTTTTAAAAAAATAAAAAACATATGTGCAAATTTATTTAATTTATTTTTGCATAAAATCAATTTATTTTTTGAATAGTAATAACATGCCAAAGCTAAAAGTAGCTACATGTATAACAGATAAAAGATGATCAATAATATATTTGATGTCAAAATAGTATAAATGATCAACAATGCAATATAGAAAAGTATTTCTAAATTTTTCTCCAATTTTGATGGCAGAGAAACAAAGAAAGATAAGGTTTCATAGGCATGCAGGATTTTCCTACGATAATGGATTTTTCCCTAGATGGCCTTTCAATCGTAGACCTATAGGTGCTAATTAGGGCTACCAAGGGCATGAGTTTGATCGAGCCCGAAATGAGAGATGGGAAAAAGCTTCAGGTTTGGATAATAATAGGAATGGGAGGTACAAAAACAAGGAGGAGGTTGCTCGCCTATTAAATAGGTTTAACAGTTGGCAACAGCAAGGAAGAATGCATTTTGATAGGATTGTCAGGAAGTTTTGGAGGCCAAAATAAACTAATAGGAATGAAGCACCAAAGAATGTAAACTCTTTTTCAGAATCAAGTAATGTGGTTTTGATGTTAGTGAATGGAGAAGAATAGTTTGAATCTATAAACTTTTTAAAGACTCATGCTTTCTTCTTGAAATGGGGGGGTTTTTGGTTGGCTTATTCTAAGGTAAAAGCTTGGTGTTATAATAAATGGGGGGAAATATGTAGTCTGAAAACTCTCAAGAATGGGTTTCATCTAGTAATTATGGATTCTGAGCATGATAGAGAATGGATCATGAATAGTGGTCATTACATGTTGGATGGGAAAGGCTTTTACCTCAAACAATGGGAGAAAAATTTTGATCCTCAAAAGGAAGTGGCAATGGAGGTTCATCTGTGGATCAGATTGAAGAATCTTCCACAAAAGTATTGGAATAATAAATCCCTAAGTTTACTAGGTAATAAGTTTGGCACTTTTTTGAAAATAGTAGAGGTGGTTGATAAAAATGATTCCCACATGTTTCCTCATATTTTCATTCAATGGAAATCTTGCCATCTGTTTCCAAATATGGTAGAGATTAACTCTGAGGCTGGGTCATGGGGACAATAAATAATAATGGAGGATGATTTGTTGGTTTTCTTGAAATGCTTAAGTGAGGATCATGAGGAGAGCTCTTGCAAGATGGATGGAAAAGGAAAAGGCCTTGAGTAGAATATATTGATGGAGAGGATGATCTAGATTTCTAAGTAGGAATGGAGTGAGAAATGCATCCAATTAGGGGGATTGTTTATCTCTTAGTGGGATGAAGGATTAATGGGAAATAGAAGGGAATTGGTTCAAATGGAAGGTGTGCAAAGATATGTAATTGATGAACTTTGTGAAGGGGAAGGTGACTTTAATGAAGTAGGAAAAATGGATGATCAAGATTCAAATGCTTTTCCTCTATTATCAAAAAATTTACAAGATCCTATGAGGGAGTCAGGGGACATGATTCAACCAGATTCACCCTTCTCTGATAATGGAGATAATTTAAGGCTGATTTTGAATCTGTCAAATGATCAAGGGTGCATGGAAGAGGGAAGGTAAAACAACAAAGATGAGGTAATGGAAGGTTATGTGGAGTTCTTTGGATGGGGGAAAAATCAAGATGATGGTGATAGGTAGGATAGATCTATCAAACCGGGAGACGAAGGATATCGATAAGTTTTACTCCAGGAAAAGACCAGTGATGTAATAAACCCGTGTATGGATTTTGGAGTAGGGACTCTTCAAGTGGGAACAGTTTTTAAGGATATCCCAATCTTTTTGATTAGGAACTTGGAAATCTCCTTTGAAGGGGTTAGGGATTCTAGTGGTAATATGGATGATTCGGGGTTAGAATTTGATTCAGATGAGGAGCAATACCAGGGAGATTTTTTTGGAATCAGCTGGTGGGGTAGGAATTATAGATAAAACAACCTTGGAACTCACTCCAGCCAAGGTTATCCAAGTTAAAGTCAGATAAAAGAAGCAAAGGGTAGAAAAATAAATAAGTTAAAACTAGCTATGGCTGGGAATGCTTCAAGACAAAGAAAATTGAGATTGGGAAAAGGCTATTCCTTTTCCCAAAAGCAATGAGGTTCCTTTCATGGAATGCCAGGGTCTACAATGCCCCTAAAAAAGTTTGTTTTATCAAGAGTTACCTTGATCAAACAAGACTAGATTTAGTGTTACTCTAGGAGATAAAGGTTAAGGATGAAGATTGTGAATGGTTTGGTGAGAGATCTAGAAGATGGAATAGCTTTATGGTAGGTGCACATGGAGCCTCAGGTGGCCTCAGTGTGTTTTGGAGTGATGCAACTTTGGATGTTGCTTTGTTAAGACAAGATAGGTATTGGCAACATCTTCAGGTTGATTCAAAGCAACTAAATGTAAGACTTAATGTGATAAATGTATATGATCCCAATAATTATGCTCAAAATAGATATTTATGGGAAGCACTTTCTAATATTTAAGCTCAATCAAAGGAGGAGATGTTTGTTTTTTTTTGGGGGGGGATTATAATATTATTTTAAGTTTGGATGAAAAATTGGGAGGAGTAGGTTAGATGGGGAAAATTCAACTTGACTTCAATAATTTTTTTGTGAATAATTGTCTTATTGATATCCCATTTTAAAAAGGGGACTACACATGGACAAACTAGCAAGAAGGTTTCTTGAATATAGAAAAAAAATTGGACCGGTTTCTACTGGTATGGAATTAGGCGAATGTCAATTGGATGTGTGAAGTTGAGGTCCACCCTATAACAGGGTCTGATCATTATTTAATTAGGTTGTGAGTGTAAGAGGATGCAACACCAGATCTGTAATGTCCCAATCCAGACACAACTCATGAATGCCCCCATAGGCACATCCTCCCTTCTATAAATCGATGTTGTTGATGGCAATTGTGCACATGGTGTATGGTTCAAGATCTTAGCGTAAGGACAAATACTGGTCGTACGACCCTCACAAGCCTAATTATGGGCTCCTTAACTTATGTATGATTTTACCTTCATACAATGTCCACCTATTCTATGTACAATATTCTTAGGTTTCTGTACGACAGTGAAATAATGTGCAACCCCACGGCCACCTAATAATTTGACAAGTAATGTCTGAATTATCAGCCACTTGCAGTCCAGCACACCCATACAATCTTTGATCATGTAGTTTCTCTATCACACTTAAGTCTATATGATGACTCCTTTCTTACGACCAACTATGCACTTGCACCATACTACTTTTGTGCACTTGATTGTGAATGAACTTATTTGGTCCTCTTCCAACTATTTCATACAAAGATAGGATGCATCGTATAATCAATAATTTTTCATAGATAGAATATCATAAGTAAGATGTTCAGCGTGGAGATGTAAGATAATTATTGATGCCACAAATGGAATAATTGAATGAATATTATTATTCAGATCATGATATAGTTATCGCTAACTAATACAAATTTTTCTTTGGAGAAGACTTCACACATTTGAGGCACAAGTGAAATATCATAATGATATTTCCAACAACAGACTAGGGTGGTTTTCAACCACCAAAAATGCAATCATAGAATAGGGAGGATCTTCCACCTCTAAAACTATGCACAAACCACCTTCAACCTTCAACTTCTAGAAATACAAAGAAGAGTCAAATACAATCCATGATGAATTACAATGACCATCCATCTCCTTATAAAGGCCTCCAAGAAGTGTCTGGATATTTAAAATAGGCCAACATTATTTCATTAATTTATTATTTTATTAATTGGCCCCTTTTATTTAATAATTAATTAAAGGTCCTTTATAATATTATTTTAATTTTGGGACCACTTAATTAATTAATTTAATCAAGACGCTTATGAAAATTGGGGATATTACAAATCCTCTTCGCCCAAAGATTTATTGCCCTCAATCAATACATCATCAAATAGTTTGTTGACAAAGCTCTAGGATCCCAAACCAAACACAGAAGTTGGTAATAGTGTCTGTTAAAATCCCCATGTTGCTTCAGGATCACTTGCATGAGTAAACTGCCATCAAGCTTCTATTATGCCACTCTGATATAAACATTGCCATGTTCAAAGTCACCAAGATCCCAAACAAGCCAATCATAAACCACATCGATGCTCCCATCCAAAACCTTCATGCGATCACGCTCATCAATATATTGTGGAATCTCATAGCTCGGATAGATCCTATTGTATCCATGAGGAAGGCCCTTACATGGATAGATTGCAATCATGCAAGCCTCAGACACAAATGAAGGATAAACTTCATATTCAACCAACTGTAGTTGTTCCTACAAGAGATCATCCATAGCATATCCATGAAGTTGATTAACCATTGGTATCTAGTCTTCTCATTCAAAGGATCGCCCATAGATCCCACATTTCCATCAAGTTGATTATCGGGTGCTAGTTCGACGAATTTATGCAAGCATCTTCTTCACCTTTATGGTTGTCTTGAAAATTTGGATGTAGTACATTTGAAGAGACAATTGATGACTCTTCCTTGTCCAAATCCTCATGTGCCTACATAGGCATAACATCATCCTTCATAGGGTTCACGGTGTTAAGTACCTCATTATCGATCTCCTGACTAAGATTGATGTTGTAGATTCTATCACCTGATAAGGAGGAGATATTTTCCACAACAAGTCAAATTGTGATATTTCTATCAGGATTCAATTGTGTAGTTTTTTTAGTCAAACTCATTGATCCATGTTTCATCACGATTCTATAACCTTCAAAGGATGGGTACCTCAACCTCATATCTATGTAGTCCTTGAGAGATATATTTGTCTACCATCCACCATCAACCCAATACTGCTTGATTTTATTCAGTGACTCCACCCAATCTTGCTTGCTATGCTTCAATGACTTAGCCAGGGTGAGAAGATTCATTTACACCTACTTGATCTTTGGAGGGAAAACTAGTGTCGTTGATCTTGTATTGGTCATAGGTGTGGGTAACATGTCACCCTTCATTCTTCCATTTTCCATGCACTTGAGTGTCTCGCCAATATTCTACATTCCTCTTGCTAGGGTATGGAATAGATTGTCCTGACTTCTTCTTAGCTCCCTCAATGCGTCTTCCAATCTATCACTCGATGCCATGTTTCTCCCAACAAGTTGGCAGGATCACCAACTCTGATACCACTATAATGTCCCGAGCCAAAAATAACTCCTTAATGCCCCCATAGGTACACACTCCCTCTGTAAATCAATGTTGATGATGAAAATTGTGCATGTGGTGTATGGTTCAAGCTCCTAGCATAAGGACAAATAGAGGTCGTATGACCCTCACAAGCCCGATTATGGACTCCTTAATTCGTACAGTTGTGCCTTCGTACAATGTCAACCTATTCTGCGTATGAAAGTCTTGGGTTTCCATACGATAATGAAATGATGTGTGACCCCACGACCACCTAATTATTTGAAAAGTAATGCCTGAATTATCACCTATGTGCAGTACAATGCACCTGTATGATCTTTGATTGTACGGTTTCTTTCTCACACTTAAATTTGTACAGTGAATCCTTTTGTACAGCCAACTATGCACCCGCATTGTACTACTTTTTTGCACTCAGTTCTGAACAGACTTCTTCGGTCATCTTTCGACTATTTCATAATAAGATAGGACACACGGTATAATCAATAATTTATCATTGATAGAAGATCACAACTAAGATGTTTGGGGAAGAGATGTAAGATAACTATTGATGCCACAAATAGAAAACTTGAAAGAATATTATTATTTAGATCACGATATAGTTATCTCTAACTAATACAAATTTTTCTTCAGAGAAGACTTCAAAAATTTGAGGCACAAGTGAAATATCATAATAGTATTTCCAACAATAGACTAGGGTGGTTGTTAACCACCGAAACTATGATCACAGAATAGGGAAGATCTTCCACTTCTTAAACTGCACACAAACCACCTTCATCTTCTAGTAATACAAAGAAGATTCAAATACAATCCATGATGAATTACAATTCCCATCCATTTCCTTATAAAGGCCTCTAAGAAGCGTCTAGATATTTACAACAGACTCACATTATTTTATTAATTGGGCCCCTTTTATTTAATAATTAATTAAAGATCCTTTAAAATATTATTTTAATTCTGAGACTACTTAATTAATTAATTTAATCAAGACACTTACAAAAATTGGGGACATTACAGGATCACTTCCCTTTCAAGTTTGAAGCAATGTGGCTTCGTGAAGCTGGTTTTTGTGATTTAGTAAGGGATTGGTGGAAGCGAGCTCCGAGAAGAACAGGTAATAAAGCCTTTGTATTTTTCAAAAAGCTTCAATTCCTTAAAGAACAAATGAAGATATGGAATAGGGAGCACTTCAAAAATATTTTTGTAGAAAAGTTCAAATTGGGGGAGTCTTCAAAGTTATTGCATTCAAAGGTTATTGAAAATGTCATGGATGAGATGGATTTTACCTATGAGAAACAACTAAATAAATAGTTTGAGGAAATTCTTGCAAGAGAAGAGGTATTTTGGAGGCATAAGTCTAGAGAAATATGGCTTAAAGATGGGGATAGAAACACTACCTTTTTTCATAACTTAGTTAAGATCATAAGGGAAAATAACAAGATCTTTTCAATAAAGAATGATGTTGGAGAGGAGATTAGTGAGAAATAGAAAATTAATTAGGAGGTTGTTAGGTTCTTTTCAGAGATTAGAGGGGAATGGGATTGTAGTGATTATGAGTTGAATGAGGTGTTAAATGGCATTCAACCAAGTATTTTATTTTCCCAAAATGAGTTGCTAACTAAGGAAGTAACAAGGAGGAGGTCGGGAAAGCACTTTTTGGTCTAGGGGAGGACAAGGCCCCAGGGCTAGATGGCTTCCCTGGGGTTTTCTTTCAATAGTTATGGACTATTTTTGCACATGAGTTATGGGAGGTATTGGAGGAATCAAGGAGAGAAGGTTTTATTTTAAGGAATTTTAATAACACTTTTATAGTTCTAGTAGCCAAACGGGCTGAGATATATACTTATGAAGACTTTGGCCTATTACACTGTGCAACACAATTTACAAAATTATCTCAAAAGTCATGGAAAATAGGCTTAAAAAGGTTTTAAATTATGTGATCTCAGTAGAGAAGAGTGGATTTTTGCCAGGTAGGTCTATTTTTGAAGGTGTTATTATTGTTAATGAGATGGTGCATTCCATTAGGCATGATAAGATGGAAAACATGAGGGTGAAACTTGATATTAAATGGGCTTATGATGAGGTTGATAGAGGCTATTTGTTGAGGGTTTTGAAATATATTGGGTTTGACAGGAGGTGGATTTCTTCGGTGAAGAGTTGTATTGAAACCCATAGATTCTCAATACGAGTTAATTCGAGCCCCCAAGGCTTCTTTGGAGTTGGGAAAGGCATTTGTCAAGGTTTTTTTGATATCACCATTCCTATTCATTATAATGATTGAATTTTTAGGAAGATTGATTTCAAGAAAATGGTCTGATGGACAGTGGAAAGGTGTGGAAGTTTTTGAAGGAGTAGACCTAATTACGTATTTTTAGTTTGTGGACAATACTTTCTTGGCTAGAGAGGCTTCATTGAATGAGGTAAGAGTTATGAAACATACCTTGGAAACTTATGGAAAGGTCTCGTGCCAATTTGTTAACTGGAGGAAGTCAAAAGTTTTCTTCTTTAATAATTCAAGGCTAAAAAAGTAGGATATATGATTAATTTTGGGTGTAAGGCTGGGTTCCTTACCAAGCAAATATCTACACATTCCCCTATTACAAGGTGCAAATAGAGAAGTTCTATTGAAAGAACTAGTGGATAGATTCTTGATGAAAATGGGTGGATGGAATAGTAGATGGTTAACTTCTATGGGGGGATTCTTGTGCTAAAGGTTGTTTTTTAGCTATCCTAGTGTTTGCAATTATGTGTCTACAAATCCCAAAAAAGGTTATTAAGGTGATTGGTCAAAGAATGAGGAAATTCTTTTGGAATAGTGCAAGTGTAGAGGATAAGATGCCACTTTTGGCTTGGGAAAAGATTTGCAAAACCAAAGAAAAAGGTGGTGTTGGATTGCATGATTGGAAAAATATGAAGGGGGCATTGGGAGAAAAGCTTGTGTGGAGTATTTATACATGCCCATATTTGTTATGGGTTGGGATCTTGAAAGAAAAATACTTGGATTCTATTAATAATCATAGGATTCTAACTATCTGGAATCCTCCTAGAGGATCAGCTATTTGAACCTTCATAATTGTGTGTCTGCTAGTTATAAGAGATCACATAACATGGCATGTTGGGAATGGTTTATTCCTAGTGTGGTCTTCCAGCTTTGAATGACAATAATGAACTATAGTTGCTAAAAGAGTTTTTTACTACAAGATGGGGTGAAAGAATTGTTGATTATGTAGAGCAGGAGGATGGAAAATTTGGAAGGGAGTGGGTATGGAAGAAGGTGGACTTTCCATAATTGGATAAGCATCAGAAGAATTTAATGAATTAAATGTTTAGTAGCAGACATATTATATTGGCAGAGAAAGAGAATAGGGTGCTTGTGTGTGGGGCAATTTCAAGGAATTACTCAATGAAAATTGGTTATCAACCTTTGGATAGGGATATGGATTATGATTTTAGTGCTAAAAGATTGTGTTGGCATACTGATTGCTTGCCAAAAGAAGGTACATATTCATGGCTATCCATTAGATGAAGGATTTTAATAGGTGATAGAAGGAAACAACTTGGATTTTTAGGGCCCAAAAAATGTGTAATGTGCGAGGAAGCGGAGGAATCAACTAATCATTTATTAGTGGATTGAAAGGTTGCTAATGAATGCTAGGAGCATGTAAGAAGGAAGTTGGGATGGTATGGACCACTATTGAACACTATCAAAGGGGTATTTTAGGGATGGCCAACAATGCAGGGTAAGTCTACTCTTTCAAGAATATGGATTGTTAGCCCTTCCATTGTAGTATGGGAGATATGAAAGGAGAGGAACATGCACATCTTCTTAGATAAAAAGGAATCCTTGGCAAGGCTTATTTGGAGAATAGATCATTCAATTAAAGAAGTTATGAGTGCAGTGGCTTATAAGAAGTAATGTTTGTTTATTCCTTATACTAAAGAGTATAACACCATCCAGAATCTATGACCTGGTATCAAGATTAAATCCTGGTTGGGAGCATTGGTAGTTAAAAAGAAAAGAGATAAAAAATAGAAGGGGGTTTGGTAGAAACTATAGGTTGGGCGGTTTTGATGTAGGAGAATCTTGGGTTTATGATAATCCTAGATCAACCAAAAATATGTTAGAGCTTGTTTAGTTTTCTCGGTAGCTAGTCTGGATTTCTTGATGGAGTGTTCATGTTGTTCCTTGGTGAGCTTATTTACCACTGTGTTGTTCTTTACTGAGTTAGTTCGATAGTTTTCTTTACTGAGTTGGTTCGGTGTGTTCGATGTTTCTTGATTCATGAGTTCACCGACTAGTGTAGTTAATTGTTTGATGTTGGCCGACATGTGCAGTTAATTTTGGTTGTGATATTAATGTTGGGATCACTCATTAGGAAATGTGTGGACCTAAATCTGGGTTGTTTCTTTCTCCAATGCTGGATCTAAATGATCTTTTGAGCTGACCTATTTGGTGGCCTCTTATATAAATAAGTAGAGTTGTTCTAGGGTTAGGCAGTGGATTTAGGAAGATAGAATATGAAGTTTAGATCCTCACATGTATGAGGACTATTTTTAATTGAATTTTATTGTATTGGCCATAACCGCGAAGGCCTTACAACCTGACATGTATGAAGTTTGATGAGATAATGAAATATATTTGCATTCCTTATCTCCTTTTCTGTGTTGTTTCTTCCAAGTTGTTAATTTGCAAGTAGGTTTGGTACTTAGGATTTCCCTAGGCCCCTATAATTATCCCTCCTTGCATCAGGTGGTATCAGAGCGAAGGTTAGATATGGAGGTTCCTTCTTGTAATCCCTAGTTGATGATATTGTTGTGGGGTGGCAAATTGTGATCTGACCTACAATTGAAGAGGGTTTCAAGATAATTCAAGGGACGTGAGATGCAGATCTAGGCCTAGCTGACATGCTAAGACAAATTGCTGCTAGATTAGAAGTTGTTGAGATAGGCCAACATTGAGGAAGACATCTTGATGATGTTAGTGATGATGAAGCCAAAGAAATGCAAGAGGAAGCTGCACTTGCACCTATAATGGATCAAGGATAAGAAAGAATCTTTAAGGCATTGACTAGTGTGAAGGCTACACCACAGTTTAACCCTCCTGAGTATAGTAGAAAATTGGATTCGAATGAACTAATAGACTGGATAACCAAGATGGAAAAATATATTGAATATGAGAACATATCAGAGGAGAAGAAAGTGAAAATTGCAAGCACAAAATTGAAAGGTCATGCGTCCTTGTGGTGGGAGCATCTACTGTTAGACCAAAAGAAGAAAGGTAAGGACAAAATTAGGGTATGGAATAAGATGATAAACAAGTTGAAAGGGAATTTTCTACCTCATGATTATCATATTAACCTAGTTAGAATAATGCAAGGTTTGAAGCAGAAAGATAGCTCTATGAAAGATTATACTACGGATTTTTATAGATTGGATATCAGATCTGGACATATTGAAGATGAGGTGGAAATAATTGCAAGGTATCTAAATGGGTTAAGGAATTTTGTTCAAGAAGAGACCAGTTTGGTAAAAATGGAGAGTATTGAAGAGGCTTATCAGTTTTCCCTAAAAGATAAGGAGAAATTGAATGAAAGGCATGAGCAAAGACAAAGAGGAAGGGGTGGTAGATTCTCTAGAGGAAGAGCTAGATCCTATAGTGAAAATAGTAGATCTGGGTAGGAAAAAACAAGTAAAGACAAAGCCTAGACCAAGTGAAAAGGTGAAAGTTCATTCCAAGGAAGAAGTAACTATTCCCAAGGTGGCTATGGAAAAGGAGGATTTTGAGGAACTTGTTACAATTGTGGTGAAGGACATAGATCCTTTGAGTGTACACATGCAAATAAGAAATTTGGTAGCAGTAGAAATTATTTGGTGCATGAAGGTTCACCGAATGAACTTGAGAAGGAAGGAAACTTGATGGTTAGAGGAGCATTGTGGAGTGAAAAGACTAAGGAAGATCCGGTAAGGAAGAGTTTGTTCAAAACTAGATGTAGAGTTGTAGACAAAGTTTGGAAAGTGATCATTGCAGTAGAAGCTTGGAGAATCAGGAATTAGAAGAAATGGTTACAAAGTTGTAGTTGGAAAGATTGAAGCACCCAAAGCCCTATCAAATTTCATGGATCAAGGATGAGCATACACTTACAATAAGTGAACAATGTTTTATGAATCTAAAAATTGGGAAGTATTATGATAAGGTGTTGTGTGATATTATGCCTATGGATTGTTGTCATATTTTGTTGGGTAGACCTTGGCAATATGATAGACATGCTATATATGATGGGAGATTGCACAAATATAATATTTGGGCTGATGACAAGAGAAAAATCTTGTTACCTTGGATTGAAGAGTCTTTTGGTGAGATATGTACATCTGTGAGAGTTTATTTGATGGAAGGTAGACAGTTTATTAAGGATTTGAAGAAAAATGATGTTTGTTATGTTGTGATTCCTAACCAACCCAGTGAGAAAATAGTAGATAAAACTCCTGAAGAGGTTGAGAAGTTGCTCACCGAGTACAAGGAGATCATTTCTAATAATGTGCCTGATGGTTTTCCACCAATGAGAATTATAAGTCATTGTATGGATCTGATTCCTAGAGCTAGTTTGTTGAATAAGGCACCACACCAACTGAAACCAACTGAGAATGAAGAACTCAACCGACAAGCTCAAGAATTGTTGAAAAAAGGTTTAATTACAAAAAGTTTAAGTCCATGTGCAGTACCACTTGTATTGGCACCAAAGAAGAATGGAGAATGTGTACTGATTCTATGGTATATGCACAAAGATGGGGGACCAAAAATGCGCCACATTCCTTTTTGGCCCCCCAATGACCATAGTGTGTACGCACTAAAGCACGTGTGTGCTATGGCTTGGGTTTCCCAAGCCTCAAGCTTGGGAAATTCAAAACATAGCGCGCTAGCACTATGGTTTAAATTTCAAACATAGCGTGTGCACACTATAGTGCACACGCACTATGTAAACTTTAAAAAAAAATTAAGTGTAAACTTTTACAAAGATAAGGAGAGAGAAAGAGAGAGAGGGACTCTTGTCACCCTCTTTCATCTCCCTCTCTCAGTCTCTCTCTCATGCTCTCTTCCACCTTCCTACTCTCTATCTTTCTCACTCTTTTCACCCTCTTTCATCACCCTCTCTCAGTCTCTCTCTCGTGCTCTCTCCCACCTTCCTACCCTCTCTCCCTCTATCTTTCCCAAGTTCTCTCTCTCTCTCTCTCTCTCTCTCTCACACACACACACACACACACACACACACACCCACACCTTCTTACTCTCTCTTCCTCTCTCAGCCCCCGCCACCTTCTCACTCTTTCTCTCTCACTCAAGGCTTTTTTGAATGTTACATAGGGCAAGCATGTGCGCCCTATGAGAGTCATAAATTTGAATAGTGTGCACACCCTATGTAAGACATTGGAATCACCAAGCCTAAGGCTTGGAGGATTCAAATAGGCCTGAGATGTGTTTTCCAATAGACATACAAAAAAATGACAATTTTTTGTGTGTTCCTCGTCAGGTTTACTCATGGTTCAATAACGTTAAAATCAAACGACATGATATTGTAGATCTCTCTATTATCTATCTAACCATATAATTTATTTTTAATTCTGACCATATTAAGATTTTCATGTCTAATTTCTTTTGTATGTATATCTAATTTTTGTCAAAAACCAACGTGTAGTATTTTGGGCATAGATTTTGGCTCATTCATCGAATTTTGCAACACGTTACTTTTTTAAAAACTAGACTCCATTATACACACTTTAAAAAAAAAGAAAATTTGATTTTTGATTAGTTTTCAATGATTTCTAGGGGGAGCACACATAAATTTCATGTTTTCAAGATGTGTGCACTTCAGAAATTCATAAAAAATTATACATTCATCAAAAAATTAACAGAAAAATCTGGGATAAAGTAAGTGGTGTTAGCTAACTTCTCATTGGAGCGATTAAAAATTTTTTTAAAAAAAAAGTTAACATTTTAGGGGGAGAACACCAAACGCTATGTTATGTTTTTTTCACAAAAAATAGGATCACTTTTTGTGCTTCCCCCTTTTTAGGGCCTTAATATACACCATTTTCAAAATAAAATAGTAGTTTAGAAACTAGATTCAGAGTATTACAACTCTTGTTCTTGTTGCATCTTAAAATTTTGAGTCTAACTATCTTGAATTTCTTGTTGAAGTTCAAAGTTTCCTGATTTTAGAAAAAAAAAAAAAAAAGTGGCATCTTATACCCCCATTTTGGTCCCCCATCTTTGTACACTTACCCTCTAGAGAAATTAACAATATAAGAGTTAAGTATTGGTTTCCTATATCGAGAATAGATGACATAATGGATATTTTGAGTGGAGCAAAATATTTTACCAAGAGTGATACGAAGAGTGGATATCATCAGATAAGAATCAGAGAAGGTGATGAATGGAAGATTTCTTTCAAAACAAAAGAAGGTTTGTATGAGTGATTGGTTATGCCCTTGGTTTAACTAATGCACTGAGTACCTTTATGAGATTAATGAATGAGGTTCTAAAGAAATTCTTGGGTAAATTTGTGATTGGGTACTTGGATGACATTCTAATATTCAGTAAAACTAGAGAAGATCATTTGTTGCACATTAAACAGGTATTACAAAGATTGAAAGAGGAAACATTTCTAATTAATTTAAAAAAGTTTTCATTCATGAAAGAGGAGATTGTGTATTTGTGATTTGTGATTTTAGCTGATGGTTTAGAGATGGATCCTGAGAAGGTTGAAGCTATACTTGATTGGCCTACACCTGAGAATATTGGAGAGGTAAGATCATTCCACGATTTAGCAAGTTTTAACTGAAAGTTCATTAGAAATTTTAGTTCAATTTGTAATGCTATGACTGAGACAATGAGAGGAGATAAAAGATAATTCAAGTGGACACATGGAGATGATAAGAGTTTTGAGACTTTGAAACAAAAGATTTTTGAATTGTCTATGTTAGTTTTACTTGATTTCAAAAAGGTATTCCAAGTTGAATGTGATGTAAGTGGAAGTGCAATAGGAGCTGTGTTGAGTCAAGAAGGTAAACTTGTTTCTTTCTTTAGTGAGAAGTTGAATGATGCTAAAAGGAAATTTTTAGAATAACTAAGAGGGGGGTGAATCAGTTATCCACAGTCCCAAATACAAAATGTATAACCAAAAATAATTTAAACAAATTTTTGCAGCTCGGTAACATAGAATAGTAAACTGTCTGTGCTTTTATCGATTACGAGTTAATAACTTATAGTAACTACAAATCAAATCAAATATGCAACATGTAAAGTATGATATCCAACAATCATCACAATCAACACATAACACAAGATTTAACATGGAAACCATGTAAAGGGAAAAACCACCTGGGACCGGTAACCCAAAAATGTTCACTCTTCTGAAGTGAGCTCGGTGAAGAGCCAACCCTGTTAAAGGTTACAAAACACACTATAAGGTGTGACCTTGTTAGAGGATTTAACACTAACCATTATCATCCAACTAGCATTCACTATGGGGTTGACTGGATAACAAATGTGCATTCTATGAATGACATTACAAGACTTTATAGTCTACTCAGTTAAGAGATTTATCTGATTACAATGGTTAAACTGTAACAGTAGGTGATTTGATTACAATACAAATTCTTTTGCAGATGTACATATCTATATTATGCTCATTCAAATCCACTGATCAATATATCAATTATGTTCAACAATATTCAGTAACTTACTATCTCTCGGTTATATCTTTCTGATGCTCGGTAATCTCTACAGTTCGGTTCTCCTTAACCAGTTTGATCAGGCATGCATGAAGCTTGTTCATGCGGTATCTCTACAATATTCTTTCCTTCAGCATAAGTTTCATTATGAAACCCTAGTCTCTTAAATAGACAAGTAAATCATTTTCTTCTCATCCATCAGATTTTGTTGCTTAATCTCCTTCGTTGATTTTTCCACTTAAACCTTCCTTGGCTGATGTGTCAGTAACACATTTCAATTATGTCCTTTAGATCTTCCTTGAATTTTGCTAGCCGTTGATCTCGTAACAAACTTTATCTTTCCACCTCATGATCATACACTTTACAGCTCATCAACTTTGTCAGCTAAACTCATCATTTAGTTCTTTTTTCCATACTCAATTAACAAAGAAATGTGTCGGTGAACACAAGCTCAATTTATACTATGCTCGGTATACACTACACTTCTCGGTGTATACTAGAATGCTTCATTAACTGACCACACTACTTTGTAACATTTTTCTCCCAACTTCATAATAGATTAATGCAACATAATAAAGTCAACAATATGAAGTCATAGACTCATCAATAAGTTACCAAGAGTATTCCTTATTCTCATCTATCATAACCATCTTCCTCCATGTAGATATCTCGGTTCTTCATCTTTTCTCTCCTCTTTATAGATGTGTAGATGTTTGCAGCTCAATGATAAGTACTATCAAAACTAGTTGACATCAATGACAACATACAGACTGATTCAATTATCTTACATAACAGTTCAGTGCTCGGTGATCTCTAATCACTTGTAGTTCTTCAATCATGTTCTCAATCAGTTGTAGTTCATCAATCTCTCCCTTTGGCATTGATGGCAACTCAAGCAATATGAAGTGTACCATACACATACCAAACATGTATTCTACAACTCTGTAAGCAAATGTTGTAGCTCGTTAAGCTCTCCCTTAGCTTAATATGTTTAATCACTACATTACATGACAACATTACAAGTGCAGACTACCTTCTCCAGATATGATCTTTGTAGCTCTCAGATTCCTTCTTCTGTTCTCACCAACTGATCTTCAATACTCTCCCTGACTTTCTCAGATTGTCTCTCCCTTAGATGTTCCAGTATTCTCCTTAGTTATCATATTGATTATCTCTCCTTTTGACAACAATGCCAAAGAAAAACATAATACATACAGCTCTTGTAGTAGCCAATGTAACTCTTTGTTGTCTGGTTCATTTACTATATCTCAGTATACTGATTTGCAATTCTTTGTTCTAGTTCCTCAAATCTTTCACAACCTTAGACAGAAATCCAAAGTGTGAACTATGCTGCATCAACATGAATGATCTTCTGATAAGATTAGGATGATGCAACCTCCAGATCACATTAGTGACCAATAGACAGGGGACAGACCCCAAGTCTAGTCCTCAAGTATTCAAATGTATCTTTCGGTAGAGGCTTTGTGAAAATATCAGCAAGTTGTTCTTTAGATGTAACAAATTCTAGCTTCACTTGCTTCTCTTGTACTTGTTCTCTTAAGTAGTGATATTTGATAGATATGTGTTTTTTTTTAGTGCATCATTGGATTCTTTGAAATGTTTATAGCACTAGTGTTATCACAATATATAATCACCAGATTAGTGATTACCTCATTCATTCCTTCCAACACTTGCTTAATATATACAATATTTGAATAGTTTGTAGCAGCAGCAACATACTTTGCTTTGGTTGTAGAATAGGAAATACAAGACTACTTCTTACTTGTCCAGGTAACAAGTCTTTCACCGAAGAAAAATGCTCCTCCGATTGTGCTTTTTATGTCATCAACATTTCCAGCCCAATCAACATCGGTGTAGACTCTTAGTTCAAATTTTCCATCCTTAGGTTACCATAATCCATAATCCTCTATTTTCTTTAGGTATCTTAAGATTCTCTTTGTATCAACCATGTGTGACTCCCTAGGATTTGTAGAAAATCTGGCAACAATCCCCACAACATGTGATATATCTGGTCTACTATGTACTACATATATCAACTTACCAATCATAGATCGGTACAGTGTCTGGTTCAGCTTTGTAGTTTCATCTTATTTAGTCAATTTGAAGCCTATGACCATTGGTGTTCCAACTGGTTTAGCATCTTCCATGCCAAATTTTCTCAGTACTTCTTTGATATACTTAGATTGTGTGATGAATATCCCATCATTCTATTGAATAACTTGCAATCCTAGAAAGAACTTAATCTCTCCAAACATAGACATTTCAAACTCTTTTCTCATCTCATTAGCAAATGATTTACATATGTGATCTTTTCCTCCAAAGATAATATCATCCACAAACATTTTAGCAATAAGAATAGTATCATCAATATCTCCTTTCATATACAGATTGTTGTTCTCACTAGTTCTAACAAATCCAATACTTAACAAATAAGTATGAAGCCTTTCATACCAAGCTCTTGGTGCTTGCTTTAAACCATAAAAAGCTTTATGTAATCTACATACCATGTCTCTCTTGTCTGGATCTACAAACCCTTCTGGTTGTTCTATGTAGACTTCTTCTTCAAGTATCCCATTCAGAAATGCAGACTTAACGTCCATTTGATAAACTTTAAATTTCTTATGTGCTGCATAGGCCAATAACATTCGAACTCCTTCTAGTCTAGCAATAGGTGCAAAGGTCTCACCATAATCAATTCCTTCCTCCTGTGCATACCCCTTGCATACTAGTCTGGCTTTATTCCTTGTATCTTCTCCATTTTCATTCAGCTTGTTTCTAAAGATGCACTTAGTACCGATAACATTCTTATCCTTAGGTCTAGGTACTAAGGTCCATGTCTTGTTTTTCTCTATCTGTTCAATCTCTTCATTCATTGCATTTATCCACTCTTCATTCTCCAATGCAACTTTAACATTTTTCGGTTCATATTCACAAACTAAGCATGTACCTTGTCTCAGCTTACTTCTTGTCATCATGTCAGCTTGCTTGTCACCAATGCTTTGGTTCTCAAGATGATGTCTTCTGACAAATCTTGCTAGTAACCAATCTCTTCTTTCTTGTTCATCATGTTCATATTCATTTTCTTGCTCGGTAGGTCCTTCCTACTCATCGGTTTCTCTTTCCTGTTCGTCAGTGTTGTTTTCCTGCTGACTGGTTGTCACTATTTGCGGCTTTGGTAGATACTCTGGTTGTTCAATGTATGTGAATCTACCGTAGTCTTCCAGTTCCTTTGTGCTTTCTTTTGCATTCTTTTCATCAAACTCATCAACCCTAACATTAGCACTTTCAATCATTTTATTAGTAACTTTATTTAGACACTTGTATGCTTTGCTTTTAGTGGAATATCCAAGAAATATCCCTTCATCACCTTTTGAGTCAAACTTTCCATTTCTCTCATCTTTTAGAATAAAGAATTTACTTCCAAAATTTTTGAAATAACTTACAGTGGGTTTGTGACCAAACCATAACTCATAAGGTATTTTGTTAGTGTCCTTCTTCAACTGTACTCGGTTCAAAACATAAACAATTGTGCTAACTGCCTCTCTCCAGTATGTTTAAGCAACATTTTTCTCTATCATTAGTGTCCTTGCACAATCAACAATTGACCTATTCCTCCTTTCAACAATTCCATTTTGCTGAGGTGTTCTCGGTGCAGAGTGTGTGTGTAAGTTTAACACCTTCATGAAATTAGGATAATCAATTAAAAATCTAGAAAAATACAATGCAAATTTAAGCTAAGAATTGAAATTAACATCCATGACATCCCATGGTTCTCTATCTAAGTTTGGTAAGTGAAACTCTCAACCTATTCTCCACTAGTGACAATCCTAGAATGAGAAATATGATAGTACAAATGCTTAATCTAGCTCTCAAACTCTCAAATTGATACAAAGATAATTCAATTTCTCTCAATTGCTCTCAATTGCTATGAAATTGCCTATAATGGTGATGCTTTGCAAATGAATTTCTAAGATGATTATTGCTCTCAAAATGCCTCTTATTTATAGTAAATTCCCAAGGGTAGGGGGTAGAGTGAAGAAATCATGATTTAGCCTTGGTTGAGTCAAAAACTTTGCAATGTTTTTAAATGGGGGGACAATTTAAATGTTTGTCTCAAAGGTTTGGACAAAAAGACAAAATTGAGTGGATGAGATTCAAAGTTTGAAATGTGTGATTGAGATTCAACTATTTTGGAGTGATCCATGTGCTTTTGTTCTCAATTCTCATTGGTTGCTCAATTTTTTGTTGAAAGATATTAGGATTAATTAAATTTCATTAATTAATTAAATTAGCCATGTAAGGGAATAGGTTCAATTTTATTTTTGATTTAACAACTACACAATTAATTGATTAAAATCAATTATATAGTGTTTTTCACCCCTTTAAGCTTGTATTTAACTATTTAATGTCATTATTTGATTTTTCCTTTGATTTTATTGATTTTGTCCAATTTTGATTAATAAATATCCATTTTGATTAAGATTTGATCCATTTTTATTAGAATTAGAGCATTTTGATTAAGATTTAGCCATTTTAATTATTTTAAGCACTTACCCATTTTTGAGTGTCTACAAATGCCCCACTTTGAATTGATGTACGAAGCTCATTGATTCAAAGAAAATTTTAAGTCCTGATCACTTTTTAGGTCCTGATTAACTAACTAATTGATTGATTGATACACCACTCTGATTTGATAACCTGATATGATTTGATTGCTAGAACCTCTGATTTGATATTTGATACAACATGCCCCACTGATATACCTCACTTATTTTAATGCCCATGATTCAATGATGTTCGATGCCACTTTGATACTCTTATGATGCCCCCTCAGAAATGAAACATATTGATTGTTTGATTAGAAAAAATTGATTGATTGATTTATATTGATCCAATATGTTTGCATTTCTAAAAAACATTGATGATATGCAGATTTCAAAAAATGCCCCGGTTTTGATTGATCTATTGATATAGGTCACTAGGTGAAAAATTACCTCCAAATTAAGTCAAATTTAGCATAAATAGGTTGAAAAACCTAAATTTACCATTCATTTTCACTTTTCTCTGTTGAGATTTTGCTCTGATCCTGAGATAGTTGATCACGATGGTTGTGCCTATTCGAGAGCATTGGTTTGAGAGAGGTCATCGGTATCAGAGACCCTTGGATTAAATACCTCCTGTGAGTGATTTCCAACCTTCCTTTGTGCATTTATTTCTCTTTAATAGCATTTATTGCATTTATTTCTTGTTGTTGTAGAATAATTTTTGCAAAATACCATGTAGAATATGTTAAATGTCGCGTAGGTTTGTAAAATGACGCATCTGCGCATTTACGTGACGCCTCCACATAGTTAAATGTCTCTTAGGATAGATTAAAATGCTTCTTGATCAATTTTAAATGCCACATAGAACTAGGGTTTTATTGCCAATTTATAGATGATTTTCCACTTGAGAAACCCTAGGTTTTAAATGATGCCTAGGCATTGATAAAATGTCGCCTGGAGCTTTTAAATGACATGTGAAATGTGAAGTGTCACGTATGAGAAATAAAGTGTCGCGTATGCAATTTTCTGCACCACCTAAGGTTAAATGCCACCTCCTAATAAGCAAATGACGCCTAAAGGATTTTGAAATTTTGAAACTCAAACTTGATTTTTTGATTAAAACGATGTCTCTAACTAGTTGATTGATTTTCCAAGATATATAGGTATGTTTTAGTTAAGAGAAACAAGTGATTAGGATTTCAGGATAATGGTACCAATGAATGTTTGATTTTTCAATCTGATAGGATAGAAAAACTGATAGGTAGGATACTTATAGGTAGGTATCAATCAGTGTGAAAACTGATAATTCATTCTCAAGACATAGAGACACAAACAAATGGTACTAGGTTTGATAGGATTGATCTTTTGATTAACTGATTGACTGAAGATAATTCACTGATATAGAATACTGATATGATTCCCTTGATTTTTCCAAATAGGCACATTTTCGTAAGCTTTACATACGGACCTTGCATCTTGGGTTATCAATCTAGGTCAAGCTTTGACCCTAGTAGAGTACTGTGTCATCGAGATGTGCAATCTGAGTTTCCTTCTTGATATCCCATGGTTCCAGCTGAACCGTGGTCTTCTGATAGCTGTGGCAGAGAGATGGCACTCTGACCACAATACCTTTCATTTACCTTTCAGGGAGATGACCATCACTCCAGAGGATGTGTATCGATTGTTGCGCATTCCTACCTGAGGTGAGATGGTATACTATGATTTAGTTTATGATAGTACAGTATGCAGATGGTTGTTTGGAGATAACACCATTGATAATGATACTATCACATGGGCACAGTTCGCTTCATTTCCCACTTTACTAGCAGTTCTGGGTGCTCTGATAGGAGGATTACAGCTTCCCGACCAGCGAGGTCAGGGTTTTTTTGTTGGATGGGGCTGGATTCTAGAGGATTTTCTTGCACAGCCTCGACAATTTGATTGGGGTTCTTGCATCCTTGCACAATTATACCATGATTTACATGAGGTGGTGTACAGATCTAGCACTTCTTTGTCAGCAGGTGCGGTGATTCTTCAGTTGTGGGTGTGGGAGAATCTTCCCATCACTAGGCCATTGTCAAATCAGATCTATCGATGTGGTTTTCCTTATGCATTTCTATATAGCGGCATGGTTATCTAGCATCATCTGGGAAAACTTGAGTACTGGCGTCAGAGGATCAATGATATGGATCAGGTCATCTGGAGACCATATCTATTTTGTGAGGGTTGGAGGGAGGATGATGACAAGCTCCCTTATATTTTTTCTTCGCGTTGGATGATTGGTTGGTCGACCCTTGTGATGGAGAGATTTTTCTTCGGTTGGGTTTCCAGACAGTATGGCAAGGTTTAGGCTATGTCATAGGGCATGGCTTTGTATGCTCACATTCAGGTAGAGCGATTGATGTGGGGTGCTCAGATTAATTTCTAGTTTGCTTGTGATCAGATTGCCCAGATCATTTTTTGTAGATGGGATATTTTAGTGCATGTAGCAAATGCTGGTATGTCTATAGAGTTAAGAGATTGGTGGTCGCGGAACAAGTTTTTGAGATTAACCGATCCTGTGGAGCCTATTCCGGATAGAGGTGAGCGATCGGAGGATGATGGGGGAGATGATGACAGGGATGACAGTAATGATGGTGGAAAATCTAGGTGACAATGAGCTCGTAGAGGATAGAGAGATCCCAGAGCTATGGGTAGAGGATGAGATGGGCCACATGTATGATGTGGATACCTCAGGGATAGAGCTGGAGATGGGAGGTAGGTATAGCAGGGACTTGGGTTTGTTCATCCTCGAGCTGCATTGGTATAGGGACATCAGAGAGTCCAGAGATACGGACATATTGATGCGGCTAGATAGGTTCTCGATGGACAAGATCCTTTGGTTCAATTACAGCGGGTTGCATTGGCACAACAGGAGTAGATTCTGGCATAGTAGGTACCTCCACAGGTTACTCGGTCTTAGGATATGGGTCAGACATCTTAGGCTTCTCCTAGTATGGACACTCTATCACAGGATGTTCGGTCATTGCAGACAAGTTTATCAGCTGTTGTGGGTCGACTAGACTAGGTGGCTACGATGATGTAGCAGTTTATGACCATTATGACTCAGAGGCCCAGTATGGCTAACACTAGTCAGACACCTCCTACTCTATATAGACTAGGTGATGGGGGTCCAAATGGATCAGGTGCTGGTGATGGATTAGGTGGTGCCATAGGATCATGATTATTGATTATGGATCTCCTCATTTTGATGACTTGTATCATGTTGATGCGTATTGATCAGGACTGAGATGTACCCCTTTGTTGATCACATTGTATCTCTGATATATGGATTTGATAGATCATTTGATAATATGAACATTTATATGATGATATAATTTCCTTGATTCTCTTGATGTGTTTATATGTGAGATTATCTTTATATGCAGCTATATGTGATGTTTATGATGCATTTACTTTTGATTATGCTATGGATGCAATGTATCTCATATATGATATAGATAAATGAATGCAAATGATAATGCAATTGTTGATATGCTTTTCTGCTTTTCAATGGATGAATGCAAATATGTTATTATGGAAAGTATGGATATGAATGCCCCTATGTTTTTGATCTTTTGATGTATGCAATTATTTAATTAAATGTATGCAAATGATGTATAAATAATGAATCTTTTTTTTCTCTTTTTCTGATATATGGATAATGACTAATGACTAATGCTATGAATGAATGCAAAAGATAAGCTCACATTATCGATTTGAAACAAGGATGAAACATTTAATTAAACCCCCCTTTTAATGTTTTTCTCAAGCTTATTAACTAAACCCCTTTTCCCTTGGAAAAATAACTACAAACCAATGAACTTAATCTAACATGAAAATGCAATGCAATGCAACTAAAATTGTCACTAGCTTTTAGCAAAGAAATGCCATAGAGAAATATTTTCATCATTGAGCATTGTGGGACCAAAAAGCAAGTACAACCATCACTGACCACATCATGATGATATGAATACCCCTTTTATATCACTTTTGGTAACCTCTTAGGAAACTAGTACAACCCTCACTAGTTAGATGACCAACTATGGGAGTATGAATACCAGTTTCAACGGATTCAATGTTGCAAGTGGATTTTGGTATTAAGATATGGAAGATCTAAATAGCCAAGGTATTCATTTGTGTAAACAAGAAAAGGTCAATTTTTCATCCTATATGATAGTCCTCGATGGTTCTTTGATGACCATGTCATTAGATGAATTCACATAAGTTGATGGATCTCCCTCAAAACAGTCACTCAAAGGCAAGAAAAATATCATATCTCCATCATGGCCAATCTAGTCGAAACATCATCGATTAGCTAAAAAGACACGACAAAAGTCAATTCAATAAAGATCATCAAAAGCTTCAAGTGTTTTGCAATGTATCCAGATTTTCAAAAAGAATTTCTAAACATTTTGATCTTTTAAGTGTTGTCAATTTTTAATCCCGAATAATAAAGTCAATGAAGGTTCAAGGATCAAGTTGTAGAATCAAAATAGTTGGGTGTGAACAATGATATCCATCAAAGGTTCAACAAAAATCTCTCTCTTCTGAAGCTCTGATAAGTCTCTCTCTGATGTTGTGACCAAATGTAGCACTAATTGAATCTGTTTGTACCAAGAATCTAATCCTTTCTTGCCCCCAAGTGATAAATGTGATCGTGTGACAAACTTAGGGCCATAGGAAATGCAACAATGCAGCTGACAGGTCTTATTATGACTATGCATAAATGATGGATGCAATGAAGATTTACAAGTGAGATGATGGAAATGCAATATGTACACATGCAACTAGGAAATGACTTAAGGTAACAAAAGGCACTTGATTGCCAAGTTTTCACATTTTGGGTTTATTGCTCTTTTTTCTCTTTTTTCATTTTTTTTTTTGCTACCAAGGCACCTATTGCTAGGTTTTCACGAGGCACTTTTTTATCTTTTTCAAATTTTTTCTTTTTTTTTTCTTTTTCAATTTTTTTGGATTTTGAACTTTTCTCAATGTTTTTGGTCTTTTCAAGATCTCTTTTGACTATGTACAGTAAATATGATGCTTCTCATCCAATACTCTTTATACTCTTTCATCTACCTCATGTATAGAACCTATTTAGATGGATGCTATTGATAGGTTCTTGTAGCTCTTCTCCATCACAATCTCCTAATTTATAAGTTCTCGTTCCAAATGAAGAAACAATGATGAAAGGACCAAGCCAATTTGCCTCCCATTTACCCTTCTTTTCTCTTTCGGCTTGATTTTTAGGGTTTTCTCTTGGCACTAAGTCACCTACTTGAAAGAATCTTGGTTTGATATGCTTATTGCAATTCCTTGAGATCCTGTTCTGATAGACTTTCAAGTGTTCATAGGCTTGCACTTGATCTTCTTCTAACAATTCTAATTGTTGAAGCCAAGAAACTCTATAATCCTCATCTGTTATTAACCCTTGTAATGATACTCGTAAAGATGGGATTTCAACCTCCAAAGCTAGAATAGCTTGAGCTCCATAAACCAATGAATATGGTGTAGATCTTGTAGGTGTTTGAATGCTAGTTCTATAGGCCCATAATGCCAGGTTGATTTGCACATGCCAATCTCTTCCTGATTTTTTTACCGATCTTTTCAAGATTTTCAAGATATTCTTATTTGTAGCTTTGGCTTGTCCATTTCCTTGAGGATAATAAATGGATGAAGAGTGATGAGTAATATGGAAGGTATCACAAAGTTCATCCACATCTTTGTTCTTGAATTGGGATCCGTTGTCAGTGATGATGGCATGAGGAATACCATATCTACAAATGATGTGATTGAGAATGAACATGGAGATTTATTTTCTCGTGGCGGTAATCAAAGGAATGACCTCTACCCACTTAGTGAAATACTTCACAGTGGTGATGATGTACTTGTGCCCATTGGAAGAAGGTGGATAGATCACAAAAATCAAGTCAAATCCCCATTAATAGAATGGCCATGGTGTAACAAATGGATGTAACTCTTGTGCCGGTACATGTATCATGTCACCGTGGTATTGACATTTGCTTCATATTTTGACAAAGTGGCAAGAATCTTTCTCTAAGGTTTTCCAAAAATACCCTATGCGAAGGATCTTCTTAGCTAGGTTTAAACCACTTGAATGCAACCCGCAAATGCCCTCGTGAACCTCACATAAAGCTAACTTAGAATCTTCTTCCTCTAGACATCTAAGTAAAGTCCCGTCAAGACCCTTATAATATAATGTGTCGGAGAGAATAATGTAACGGGCTGATTTTCAAATGAAATTTTATTTTTGGGCTTGGGATTGGTCTAAAGGTAACACTTGGTCTTTGAGATATGTATATATAGGGCCGTACCAAGGTGAGTCATGTCCATTGAGTAGGGAAACAATTTGGGTATCGGGAAGGTCAAATGCCGATTTTGCCAACTCTTCCACCAAGAATTCATACCTCTCATTCTAATCAGGTTTTTGAAGTAAGGAAGCCAAGGTGGCCATTGCATCAGCTACTCTATTCTTCTCTCTTGGAATTTGCTCAAAAGTTATCAATGCAAAGTACTTTTTCCAAGCATCAATCATAGTCTTGTATGGCATTAGTTTTTCATCTTTGGTATTGTATTCATCATTGACTTGATTGATTACTAATTGAGAGTCTCCATATACTTGTAGTTCGGTGATGTTCCATTCTAAAGCCATTTTGATATCAATGACTAAAGCTTCATATTCTGCTATGTTGTTTGTACATGGGAACAAAAGCTTGTATGACTTGGGAATTGTATACCCTTGAGGGGTAATCAATAATATGCCGGCCTCGGAACCTCCTTGTGTATATGATTCATCAAAGTACAACTTCCATGTCTTTGCTTCTATGTTGACAATTGTTGAATCAAGAAATTCCACTTGAATGGTTTGCGTAGAAATCAATGGATTTTCCGCTAAGTGATCTGCTATCACTTTTCCTTTTATGGCCTTCCTATCCACATACTCAATGTCAAACTCACTTAATATCATGACCCATTTTGCTATTCTACATGTTAAGGCAGTTTTGCTTAGCAAGTATTTTAGAGGATCAATTTTTGCAATAAGCTTCACCTTGTGTATCAACATGTAATGTCTCAATCTTTGGGATGCAAAGACAACTGCTAGACATGCTCTTTCCATGAATGTGTAATTGAGGTCATACTTGATCAATGTTCTACTCAAATAGTAGATTGCTCTTTCTTTCCCTTGCTCATCTTCTTGCACCAAAAGAACTCCTAAAGACCTCTCCATAGCAGATATGTACATCAGCAATGGTTTTACCTTGATTGGTGGCATTAGGATTGGTGGATTTATTAAATAAGTCTTCAACAAAGTGAAGGCTTTGTCACATTCTTCATCCCACGTGAAGATGGTGTCTTTATGTAGCAACCTTGTGAATGAATGACACTTCTCGGCTAATTGAGAGATAAATCTCCTTATTGATTGTAGCTTGCCTTGAAGAGACCTCATTTGGCTTACGTTCTTTGGAATTTCCATATCCATTATTACTTGGACCTTTTTAGGATCCACCTCAATCCCTTTAGCGGAAACTATGTAGCCTAATAATTTTTCGGATTGAACACCGAATGCACATTTTTTGGATTAAGTGTCACTTTGAATTGCTCCAAACACTTGAATATATTTTCTAGTATTTGTAGGTGATCTTCTCTTTTATGTGACTTTGCCAATATGTCATCCACATAATCTTCTAGAAAGGTGTACATCATATCATGGAAAATAGTGGTCATTGCCCTTTGGTAGGTAGCTCCAGCATTTTTAAGGCCGAAGGGCATTACGTTCCAAAAAAAGGTACTCCAAGGGCATCTAAAGGTTGTCTTCTCTTGGTCTTAGAGTGCAATTTTTATCTAATTGTATCCGCTAAAACCATCCATTAATGAATACATGGAGTGACCAGCTGTCAAGTCGACTATTGCATCTATGCTTGGAAGTGGGAAGTCGTCTTTGGGACATGCAAGATTCAAGTCTCTAAAATTCATGCATACACTAATGGATTTTTCATGCTTGGTGACTGGTACAATATTTGATATCCATTTTGCATATGCAATTGCTCTTATAAACCCCACCTTCAACAATTTCTCCAATTCTGCTTTGACTAGGAGAGCTATATGTGGGTGCATCTTTCTCAACTTCTTCTTGATGGGCTTAACCCATGGTTTAACATTCAAATGGTGCATGATGAAGTCAGGATCCAATCCTAGCATGTTGGCATAGGACCATGCAAAGTTCACTTGTTTTTCTTGGAAAAACTTGATAAAATCCTTTCTTTCTAAAGGAGTAAGTGAAGTTGCTAGGTGTATGAATTTAGGTTCCAATTTTGTTCCAATGTTGACCTTCTCCATTGGCTCTATGATAATTGGTGACCTTTCTTCCTCATGTTTGGGTAGGGTATCGAACCTCTCTTCCTTAGGTGCCACAATTGGGTTTTCACCATAGGAAACATCCTTTATCTTTACTTTTTTTGGTTCTAGTGCTGCCACATAGTGGTTTTCATCACTAGAACTTTTCATTTTTTTATTTTTTTCATTTTTTCTTTGGATTAAGAGGTTGGACCCCCACCGTTCTCATCATGTTCGGATTAAATTTTTTGGTGAAAGAGGGCTCAACCGCATTTAAGTATTGGTTCATCGCTTGGTCATTTGGAAAATATAGTAGGTCACTTGTTTCGTTTAGTTCCCAATCAATAAGGTCGGGATGCATCAAGGATAGAGATTCAATGGGAAAAGTGTCATCAGCTGGGTGTAGGGACATGACCTCATTGGATGGTTCATACATTATATCATTAAGGTCAATAACGTGAGCTTCCTCGAGATGGTCCATGGAAGAAGGATTGAAGTCCTCTTCACTTGAGTCCTCAAAGACTTCTCCGGGAGAGAAAACATGCAGGGTAAACCTACCATACAAATCATCCCACCACAAAGGTATATAAGGTTCATCTATCCACTGATAATTATGTGCTTTCCCTATGGGAAGTGTCTTCGGATCTTCATTAATTTGAGTATGTTCTTGAGTGTTGTCTTGAGTATTTCCCTCTAAGACTTCTACAGAAAAGAACGCATGTGGGTTAAAATTAACATTCCAATCACTTTCCCATGAAGGTATCTGAGGTTCCCTTACCCTTGAACAAGTAATAGGTGCTTTCCCTATGTTAGATTCTCTTAGACTGGGTTGTATTTATGTAGAAGGTGTCTCTGAATCTTCACTATCTTGAATTTGTACTTTAGGAACATTAGAAAAAGAGTGTATTTCAACGATCTCTTTATCATGACATGAGTCTTTAGATAAAGTGTCCCACTCATATTCTCGAGAGTCATCACTATCGACATCAGATTCTACCATGTTCACTTGTGGATAGGAATCATGCATGGGGCTGGAACTTTCTCCTTTGTACTGGTAACCTACCCCTGATTTTTCTTCTTTTGACCTCCAAGAAGGTTCAATAGGCTCTAGCAAAGATCTATTTCTTTTACCTAAGGGTCCTCTTCCCTTATATCCCATTTTTTGCATTATTTCAAACCCTTTTCCATATTGATCAATTTGAATGTTAATGTGTTGAATTCTCTCCACGGGGGTATTTGAGGTATCATTTTCATCTTGATAGAGCCATTGGAGAACTTCATCTTCTTCTTTGTCAAATGCTGCCCTGTCACTTTCTCTTACAAAATAAGAGTTATATTTATGAGGAAGATGTTCCTTGGATAGTTTCCCATGTGTTCTTGGAGATGTAGGTAAGTTGAATAGGGAAACAAAATATTCCCCTATTACCTTGGAATGGATCTTACATTTCTTTTCAAATGTGTGCATCATCTCACTCATTTGTTTGTAATGGTCCTCTTTAGCTTTGTCTTTCTCCTCTTTGGTGGGTTTGAAAAGTTCTACTTTTGGTATAGATGCTTATTCTAAATTTTCATTTGAAGTTACACCCTCGTAATTCACTTTCTCCTTTCCTTTAGTTGATGTAGTTGAGTGAGTTCGAGGAGGGTTTGAAGTAGAAGTAGCACTTAATGTTAACTTAGGATCATCCACTTTAATGTCTTCAATGGTAGCCCTTGGAATAATCCCTTCTCTGTTATGTGGGATAAATAATTCATGGAGAGGCTTTAGTGCATTGCAATATTGGAAAGGATTTGAATCCCCTCCAATCATGATTTCCTCACCCATGTATGGAAATTTTATGCATTGATGATATGTGGATGGAACCACTTGCATCTCATGGATCCACGGCCTTCCCAATAAGATATTATAAGTTAGTTTCATATCTAAGACTTGGCATTTTGTGTCCTTCTTGACAGGTCCAACTTGAATGGGTAATACAATCATACCTTTCAAAGATCTTTCCACTTCATCATAGGCCTTTATGGTAATTCTTTTTGTAGGATCAATGCATGACTCGGATAATCCTAGAGATTTGACAAGGCTCAAAGTGCAGATGTTAAGACCAGCTCCCCCATCTATGAGAGTTCTCTTGACCCTGTGTCTTTCAATCAAGACTTCTATATGCAGCGGTAGATTTTGGGGATGAGTAATGGACATGTCATCATGGTCTAAAAATGAAAGGCAATGGGGTGCAATGAGATGTCCTACCATATTCTAAAACTTCTCCTCTTCCAAGTTGATAGCAACATTAGTTTCCACTAAAGCTTTTTCCAAAACCTCCTTATGATTTGGAGATAGTTTTAATAACTCCAAGATAGAAATTTGTGCTAGAGTCTTTTTTAGTTGATCCACCAAACTATATGGTTTTGTTATTGTAGTGATTTGTTTTGCCAAAATGCTGGATTACGGAGGGCCAATAGGTTTAGGATCAACCCCTTGTAGGGTAATCCTTGAAGCCTACCCCCTAGTGATAACATTAGATGTTTCCTTTTGGGGATGTTCTTTAATCACAATAGTATTTACAACATGCTCACCCTTGGATAATGTATTGATAACGTTATCATAATGAGGCACAAAATTGATATTGTTGTTACTTTGTTTATTCCCATTGGATGGTTCACCTTTATCATGGTTATAAAAAGGTTGTTTAAATGTTGTATGATCTTCATTACTTTGAGGCCCTTCAATAGTGATTATACCATTATCAATCAGGTCTTGCACCACATTCTTCAACTATAAGAAATCATTTTTCTTATGCCCTCTAATTCTATGATATTCACAATGATTATTCTCACTCCACCAGTTGGGTTTGTTTTGTGGCTCATAGGGTTGAATCCTAGGAAAATTAATGATCTTATTAGCAATGAGAGTCCTCAATGCTTTCTCGAGAGGTTCACCCAAAGGTGTGAAGGTCCTCTTGGGAGTTGGTGCCAAGAATTTCTTAAACTTGTTACCTCCTTGATTGTTCCCAAAGTTGCCACTATTGGTATTGTTGTTGAAAGGCACTTTGGGAGCCTGATTTGCATTGTTTGCCAGATTAGGTGTTCTTGTGAGAGAAAAGGGAGTCACTTTTAAATTATTAGAATCAACAACATCATCATTTACCAATCCTTTATTGTTTTTCTTCAACCCAAACTGATTATAGCTGTTTAAAAAGTTCTTATTTTGGTTGTTATGGTTGTTGTTGGAGGTATTGTTATTGTAGTTCTTATTGTCCTTGTAAAGTTTTAACTCTCCACTCTTAACTAATACCTCCTCCGTGGTCACTCCATTTTCAATAAGGTCTTGGAAGGTTTTAGGACATTGCATTCTCAACCAATAATTCATCTCATTACTCAAGCTATTGATAAAGATATCCATCTTCTCTTTTTATGGTACACTCTGAGGATATCTAGCAAATACCGTCCTCCATCTTTGTAGGAAAATTAGGAATCCTTCTCCTTCCTTTTGCTTGGTATTACATAAGGTGATCATTGTGACTTTGTGTTTGATATTGTATGAGTAGTGTGTCACAAATTTAGAAGCTAGCTCTTCAAAGGTTCGTATTCCGGAAGGTAATTTCAAAAACCATTCCATGGCCATACCTCCCAAACTTCTAGGAAATAATCTCATTAAATAGGTGGTGTCGTGCATGAATTCCAAGCTCAATGTGCAAAATTCATGTAGATGATCTTGAGGATCGAATGTTCCTTCGTATTTTTCATACTTAAGAAATACTACGTTGATAGGGAATGGTACCATGACTAGACTCTTGTCAAATGGAAAAGGACATAATGCTTCTATTGAAAAGGGCTTTGGAGCCCCGCTTTGCTTTATTGTGTCCAATTGCATTTGAAATAACTTAAATTGTTTATTCATGATATCAATCGGGCTCTCTTCAACTTCTGGTGGTTTAAGTTGATTAACATCATAGTCATAAGGAAGTTTAAGACCTGTTCGGGCTAGGTCTAGAAAGTACTTTTCCTTGTCTCTTTCCAATGCTTTCTCCATGAGTTTCAATTAGTATGGGCTTTGTATAGCTTCACTAACCTTTTCATCAGTGGCATCTTCAGCAGTTGGTTCACCATTGTCCCTATTATTATTGTTGTTAATCCCTTGACTGTTAGGGTCTATTCCTCCATTATTGGTATTACCCTGATTGTTTGGGTCAATACCTCCATTGTTGTTATTACCCAAGCTACCAGAGTACATCATGTTGGTTTCTTCTTCTTGAACAGGTGGTTCTTGTGGTACTCTTGGGGCGGTAAAAGTATCACTTGGGAAAGAAAGATCTTGCCTTGGATAATTTTCATCTGCTTGCAAGGTTTTCTTTACGTAATATGATCGAGTGAAATCCGGCATGAGTATAAAGGCTCTTGGATATGGGCTTGATCTTAATTTCTTGTGCCCAAATCCTTATGAAGTTTTCTGCAAAAATTCATGGAAAAGTGAAGACAAAACACAAAAAATTTGATAAAAATGTTAGAAATGAGGCTCAAGGCCCCACGGTGGGTGCCATTTGTATGTGTAAGTTTAACACTTTCATGAAATTAGGATAATCAACTACAATTCTAGAAAAATACAATGCAAATTTAAGCTAAGAATTGAAATTAACATCCATGACATCCCATGGTTCTCTATCTAAGTTTGGTAAGTGAAGCTCTCAGCCTATTCTCCACTAGTGACAATCCTAGAATGGGAAATATGATAGTACAAATAATTAATCTCGCTCTCAAACTCTCAAATTGATACAAAGATAACTCAATTGCTCTCAATTGCTCTCAATTGCTATGAAATTGCCTATAATGGTGATGCTTTTCAAATAAATTTCTAAGATGATTATTGCTCTCAAAATGCCTCTTATTTATAGTAAATTCACAAGGGTAGGGGGTAGAGTGATGTAATCATGATTTAGCCTTGGTTGAGTGTTAGTCCCAGTTTGAGTCTGGTCCTTTTATTCTTTGGCTATGGCTTCGTATTTAACCTTGTCTTTATATTAGTGTTTCCTCCCCTAAGTGCATATCATATACATTCATCATTTCTTTGAGTTCTTGTTAGTGTCTTTGATTTCTTAGAATTTCATGAGCTTTATTTTTCTTGAACACCCTTGAACATATTTGAACAGCCTTGAACAGTGTTCATACCCGTTCAAGGATGTACACACAATTTGCATCTTTCATGAGATCATGACAGGTTAATAAAGGAATAAATTCTCTCACCGCTAGCACTGAAGAAGATTGAATCAAAATGGTCCTTTAATCACGAATGTTCCCATTCATGTGAATTATCAATGGAGTTAACTCTAAAGTTGGAAAATGATAAATAGTCTTGAATAGGTTTGAACAATGACGAACTCCCTTGAACTGTGTTCTTTCTTGTTCAGAAGAATCCAAGGGTCAGGAAAGGAGAGAGAATTCAGTGACAGCTAAGCAGCGGGGCCTGCTAGGGAGTGGCATTAAATGCTAATTATGGTTCAAATTTATTAAGTACGCCCTTGAGGTGTAGAATAATCATTATCTTTAAATGCCCTTAGGATTTGTTTAATGGTAATTATGAATCACTTGTACAAAATGTCAAATCAAATCCCCGCAGAATTTATTGTGAAGGATTTGCAATTAATTCAAGTGCTCTCGTGGTTCTATTTAAGTTATATCCTTTCATCTTTCTTTTCAAATGCCTAAGTGTTTTAAGAAGTTGGTGCACGGAGGTAGGATTTGGGAGCTTCTGTAATCAAAATTCTTCTACAGAAAATAGGTGAGTTTGGCTGTTACTCCTGTGATATTTTCAAAATTCAATAGTCTGCAGCATGAATAGAAGATTAATTTCTACAGAATGAGGTCAGTTTTTTCATATGTTTGGGAATACTATGAGTTTACTATGTGATGGACCTATAGTATTAGACACTGACCTAGAAGACTATGATATTAAGGATTTTCCATCTCATCTTTTGAATTCCTTAGACGGTACCCTAGCCTTGGAAATCCTACATAGTGGGTTGTGTTCTGCGGCAACTTTTCCTTTCGTTGTTGTCTACCCAGAGCTGATTCTTGAATGCATACAAAGTTATGATGCATGAACTGAGTCAATAAAAAAAAAAGACAGTAGTGTCATCATGCCAGTTAATAGGGAAATCATGAAGCAAGCTTTGAAAATTCTAGAAAAGGCATTCTCTGCTTTTTCTCCCGCGCAGTCCATTGTAAAATTCAATGAAAATAGAGATGCAAATTGTACCTCAATAGCTAAGAGCTGGTTGCTGAACCCACAAAGAGGGGGTTCACATTTGCCTAAGAAATTGAATAGAACCCATGTCCATCCTTACATTAGTGACCTAATGGTGATGCTGCATAGAGTAAGAGGGTCTCAAGTTACTTATCCTTTTTCTAACTAGATGTACTTTTATGTTCAAATTATTCTAGAAGGAATGCAACTCCTAGATTGGGCTGAGTTAATTGCTAGCTCCTTGAGAGAACAGCTCAATACCTCTGAATTGAATGGTAGCGGTTTCTTCATGTCTTCCTATCACATGTATTGTTTAGCCTGTAGTAGATAATGGTCAGGAATGCCACATGAACCCTGGGTTGTAGATATGTGTGTGTATGAATATTATCCAATTTTATAGAAGGATAAGGTTGTCGAGAATTATAGGAGAGTGCACGACACATTCATGGGAAAAATGTGTTTTGAACTGACCAGTGTCACTGATAGAAGAATTAGTTTGGAAGCCTAAGGATTGATAACTAAGTATGGGAGCTATTATATTTAGTTTCCTAGGTTTACATATATCAGGGTTGGGGGTTTTGAAGACCAACCATTGAAGTTACCTAGGTATACATTTGATTGTTTTATCTTAGCTAAGATTTGTCGTCAACTAGCTACAGTTTTAAAAAGGTTTCTTCCTGAAGAAGAGTGGGACAAAGCTTTCCCTATAACACTGGGTAAATTTTCCTATAAAACCATGGCTGACACCGTTAGTATTGGGAGTGACATTCATCATTTTGATTTCAAATACTATACTGAAAGGGTGGGATTTGATAACAAGAACTATGCCAGTGGCAGCCTAGGGTTTAGATCACACATGTTTCCTGTTCCTCATCTGGAAGATTTCTGGGAAGACTGCTGTGATGAATCACAAGTAGAAGAAAGAGCACACAACAAGCTATGTGTATCTCAAATCCAATCCATGAGATTGTAGATTAATGTAGATGGGGTAACCGATGATGGGTCCAATTTGATTGAACCTAGTTACAAGAAACCAATTGAGAAAAGTGAACTTGTTATAGACTGGTCTAAAGAGGAAGAAGATGATATTGAAAAAATAACTTTATGTGTTATCCAATTGACTAATAAGTGGCTGCAAAGAAGAAGAAAGCAAAAGGAATCTAGAGTAGAAAAAGAAGAAGTTGCATGTACTTCTTTACATTCTCCTATTTTTGTTTCTAATTTACATACACAAATTGAAAATGCAGGATCTTCTGAGAAACCACAGGTCAGAAACATGATAAAGAAAAATTTAGTTGAACCTCACCTAGCTGCTCCATCACAGAGGATTATGAGATCTAAAACTAGGTCAAAGACTAAGAAAAGCATGGCTCAGGAGGACATTCTAACGATCAATCTAGATGAAGACAAGATCGAGGATATGAGTTTTCACATATCTAAAAATGAACAAGTGGATAGGGATCTCTTAAACCTAGACAATGCCACACTGGAGGTAATTGGTACACCAGCAAAAACACCTGAGCAACCTACTAGTTCTGGAATTACACCCCCATGGTTGATATCCACAGTAAGTAAGAAACGCAACTTGGTTCCTGTGTCTGTGCCCATTAAAGATATTGTGAGTAAATATGTTCAAAAGACTCCCAAGGCTAAAAAAGTAAAAAGCACAACCTGAATGTTCATAGATACTAAGACCAGAAATGGACTGTTGAAGTGGCAACTTACAGGCCTAAAGAGGGTGAACAAGAAGTTAAGGCAGAGGATTTTGAAATCACCAAGGTAGAATTGGGTACCATGGATCGAGCTGGTAAGAATAATTTGTTCAAATAAATAGCACAACAAATGTTGAATTCATCCTGGTAGGATGGAAAGGAAAAGAAAGAATTGAAGCAGATGATTGTAACCCTGTCCCAGTTTATCAATATGTTCTGTAGTTTTGATGCCACTCCATTAGTCCAGTCTCCTTAGATTTTTGATCCAGAATCTGCTGAGAGCAAAAATTTCTTAAGTCAAGTGCAGAGAGGCCAAACCCTAGTGACTTTTGTAGATGAATGGATCAGTGAAATTGTCAAAGGTGGCCTTAGGTACCTCAAGGATGCTTAGGAAGTCTTGCATGATACAGAAGTCTTGATCGGTGAACTAGAAACATAGAGGCAGGTGTGGGAGAGAGAAGAGGAGAAATGGTTTGGAGCCATGTCTAAGTTCCTGGAGATAGAAAAGTATGGGTATGTAAAGTTCTGGATAGAAAAAGGCTATAAAATCACATGATGAAGCCACCTTCTTTGTTCTTAGAAAGAATATAAGTTGGTGTCTCAGCACCATCAGGAGCACTATCGCTGAAAATAAGGATAGTGAAAATAAGATCAAGCAGTTGCAGAAAACAATGATGACTGAACTGAAGGTGATAAATTTTGTTGATACCTACACAGTGAATCATGGGGAACAAGACCAGAAGATAGCCCTTGTAGTGTTTAAAAATACCTTGAAAAAGATTAAAGAAAAGACCAGTCCCAAGCCTTCATATTTTACTCAAGTGGCCAAAATTGAGTCAATGTTGTATCTCTGTGTAGATCAATTCCCTTTAACAATTGAGAAAGTCAAGAAATGCAGATGGACAAAAGAAGCAGTGATGACAAGGATAGTGAATATGAAGGTTCCTCATATCCAGCTCATGAAGGAATTGGTTCAGGCACACAAGTAATGGGAGGCGACTCAATCCACCGCAGCCAAAGGAGGGAATCTCAGAGGAGATGGGGAGTGTGCTGTCGATAAGGAGGCTGACCTAGAAATTTAGTTAGATTTAACTGTCTTAAAACTCTGAGGGACATGTGTCCTCTTTTACTTTGGTTACTTGTTAACTGTTCTAACCGAGAGGTCGGGTTTTTTGGGAGACCTCTTGGCTTTGCAAAAACTATAAGTAGTTTAGCTGCATAGTAGAAAGGGTTAGAAATTTTTGGAAGAAAATTAGTATTTTGCTTTGAAAGTTTCTTTCAGTCTTTAGAAAAGAAAAACATTTTCTGATATATGAAGTTTACTATTAAAGACCTTATATATATTTCCATGTTTTTGCCTGTGTCGCAAGAAAAGTTAATATATCAATCATACTTTGTTTCAGATCTGTGAAATTTGAAGTGAATGGATGTATGTCCTGCGGTGATATTTTATTCATTCCTTGTTTATGTGATAGGTCTTTGTCAGAATCTTGAGGATATCAGTAGTTGCATTTAGATTTATATTCCTTTGATTCATTTTATTGTTATACTATCTCAAATATATACAAAAGGAAGAAAACTGTGATTTTCTATTTTTGTATGTCTAGTTTTTCCTTTGAATAGTGGTAAAAGTACTAGTCGTCTGAAGAACAATATAGTGGCCTTTAAGCTTTTAGGTTAAAAGCTAATTGACAAATTTAGTTAGAGAAATTCATTGAAAATCTATTTAGGGAGTTGTACCTAGATCAAAATTCAGAGGGAAGTGACTCATATTCAGCACTTACCCAACTGTTAGTAGAAATTTGTCTTTGAAAGGGTGATAGAGTAATAGTTTAAAAGAAGGTAGAAACAAAGACAAAATTTGTTCACTTTAACATTGAGTAAAAAACTTTGCAATTTTTTTAAATGGGGGGACAATTTAAATGTTTGTCTCAAAGGTTTGGACAAAAAGACAAAATTGAGTGGATGAGATTCAAAGTTTGAAATGTGTGATTGAGATTCAACTAATTTGGAGTGATCCATGTGCTTTTGTTTTCAATTCTCATTGGTTGCTCAAATTGTTGTTGAAAGATATTAGGATTAATTAAATTCTATTAATTAATTAAATTAGCCATATAAGGTAATAGGTTCAATTTGATTTTTGATTTAACAACTATACAATTAATTGATTAAAATTAATTATATAGTGTTTTTCACCCCTTTAAGCTTGTATTTAACTATTTAATGTCATTATTTGATTTTTCCTTTGATTTTATTGATTTTGTCCAATTTTGATTAATAAATGTCCATTTTTATTAAGATTTGATCCATTTTTATTAGAATTAGAGCATTTTGATTAAGATTTTGCCATTTTAATGATTTTAAGCACTTGCCCATTTTTTAGTGTCTACACAGAGACTTGTCTTTTTATACCATGCTCATTACAATAGTTAGTAAATTCATCAGAAATAAATTCACCTCCTCTGTCAGATCTTAAGCATTTCAATTCTTTACCAGTCTCTTTCTCTACTTTTGCTTTAAACCACTTGAACATTTTAAATGCCTCTTATTTTTCTTTCAAGAACATGACAGTCATCAATCTAGTGTAATCATCAACAAAAAGAATGAAATATCTATCTCCATAATAAATATGTGTTCTCATGGGACCACATAGGTCAGTGTGAACCAACTCAAGTATTTTCTTTGTTGAATAATCTTTTCTTTTGAAACTAGATTTTGTCATTTTACCTTTCTGACACTCATGACACATAACATGATCAGGCTTTGATAAGTTAGGTAGACCTCTAACCTTTTTCCTTTTACTGATCTTAATCATGTTATCAAATTTTACATGACATAACCTTTTATGCCATAACCAAGCATCCTCATTTCTCATCATTAAATAAGAAGACGTTGCATTATCAAGATAAAACAAGTTACCTTTCGATTATGCTCCTATTCCAACAAGTCTTCCTCCATCATCAAATATTTTTACCTTCTTGCTCTCAAAAGCTACTCGATGACCTAAATTGTTCAGTTGTACCACACTTAGCAAATTATAGTTTAGTCCTTCTACCCAATAAGCATTATCACATTGGATTCTATCATTTATCAGTGAGGATCCCTTTCCTCAAACCATACAAGGTGTATCATTACCCATTTTTACAAATCCTCCATTGTATTGCTCAAGATGATCAAATTTTTCTTCATCACCAATCATGTGATGTGTACAACCACTATCAATGATCCATGTATCATTTTTATTAACCTTATAAATCAGTGTTGTTTCTACATACCTTTCTTCTTCCTTAGAATCATCCTTCATAGCAACAAATACTACTTCTACATCATCATCTGAATCTCAATCAGATTCATTCTCTTCAGTAATGTAACATACCTTTTTGCCTTTATCATTGTTGTCTCGGTTGTCTCTATTATAGTGTCGGTAACTTCTGTTGCCTCTTCTCCCATAGCTTTCTTCACCAGATCGGTCCTTGTTTTTGTCATCTTCCTTCTTGTTTGGACATCTAGTAGTAATATGACCAACTTCTTTATAGTTAAAACATGCTAAAGGTAATTTGCCTCTATATCTACCTTTTCCTTTAGGTAATCTCCTAGCCATAAGAGCTTCAAGCTCATCAAGCTCATCATCAGTATTGCTGTCACTATCATCCTTATTATTTCTACTACTAGACTTACCAATCTTCAGAGAAGTCATAAAAGCAGATTCAATAGTCGGTACAACACTATTATCATAGTTGTTTAGTTCAAAATTTGTTAGCTTACCAATCAGATTATCAAGAGTGAGAGTACTATTAGGTGCTGACCTATTTTCATGTATTGTAGATATTCTGATTGCATAAATAGGCAATAAAGTCCTTAGAATTTTTCTTACCACAATATCTTCATCAATAACACCATCAGATCCTCTGATAGCATGAACTACCTCCTTTATTCTATTTGTTTATTGCACAATATTTTCTCCTTCTTTCATCTTCATATCATCAAATCTTCCTCTTAAATTTTCAGCTCTGGCTCTCTTGACATTTGTATCACCACTATAAACTTGAGCAAGTTTATCCCACATATCCTTAGCAGTAGTGCAATCTTTAATATCTTCAAACTCAGCATCTGTCAGAGTAGCAATAATCTCCATCATAGTAATGTTATGCTCATGTCTATCTCTTAGTTGATCAAGAGTCAAAGGTCCAGTAGGCAGTGCAATGTATCCATTCTCTAATAGTGTGAGGGCAGAATTCCAGATATATGCAGTTTCATTCAGCTTTTCCATATTGTAAAGTTGTCCTTGTTCATCTTTGGCACATCCCTCTTATAAATTTTGTGATCTTTATGTTGAAGTCCTTAAAACTCTGTTCCAAGCAACCAATATGCTCTGATACCAATTGTTAGAATAACTGAGAGGGGGGTGAATCAATTATCCATAGTCCCAAATACAAAATGTATAACCAAAAATAATTTAAACAAATTTATGCAGCTCGGTAACATAGAATAGTAAACTATATGTGCTTTTACCGATTATGAGTTAATAACTTATAGTAACTACAGATCAAATCAAATATGCAATATGTAAAGTATGATATCCAACAATCATCACAATCAACACATAACACAAGAGATTTAACATGGAAACCCTGTAAAGGGAAAAACCACCTGGGACTAGTAACCCAAAATTGTTCACTCTTCTGAAGTGAGCTCAGTGAAGAGCCAACCCTGTTAAAGGTTACAAAACACACTGTAAGGTGTGACCTTGTTAGAGGATTTAACACTAACCATTATCATCCAACCAGCATTCACTATGGGTTTGACAAGATAATAAATGTGCATTCTATGAATGACATTACAAGACTTTCTAGTCTAATCGGTTAAGAGATTTATCTGATTACAATGGTTAAACTATAACAGTAGGTGATCTGATTACAATACAACTTCTTTTGTAGATGTATAGATCTATATTATGCTCATTCAAATCCTCGAATCAATATATCAATTCTGTTCAACAATATTCAGTAACTTACTGTCTCTCAGTTATAGCTTTCTGACCCTCGGTAATCTCTATAGTTCAGTTCTCCTTAACCAGTTTGATCAGGCATGCATGAAGCTTGTTCATGTAGTATCTCTACAGTATTCTTTCCTCCAACATAAGTTTCATTATGAAACCCTAGTCTCTTAAATAGACAAGTAAATTGTTTTCTTCTCATCCATCAGATTTTTTCGTTTAATCTCCTTCATTGATTTTGCCGCTTAAACCTTCCTCGGCTGATGTGTCAGTAACATGTTTCAATTATGTCCTTTAGATCTTCCTTGAATTTTTCTAGTTGTTGATCTCGTAACAAAATTTATCTTTCCACCTCGTGATCATACACTTTATAGCTCATCAACTTTGTCAGCTAAACTCATCATTTAGTTCTTTTGTCCATACTCGGTTAACAAAGAAATGTGTCAGTGAACACAAGCTCAGTTTATACTGTGCTTGGTATACACTACACTACTCAGTGTATACTGGAATGCTTCATTAACTGACAACACTACTTTGTAACATTTTGCTCCCAACTTTATAACAAATTAATGAAACATAATAAAGTCAACAATATGAAGTCATAGACTCATCAATAAGTTACCAAGAGTATTCCTTATTCTCATCTATCATAACCATCTTCCTCCATGTAGATATCTCGGTTCTTCATCTTTTCTCTCCTCTTTACAGATGTGTAGATGTTTGCAACTCCATGAAAAGTATTGTCAAAACTAGTTGACATCAATGACAACATACAGACTGATTCAATTATCTTACATAACAGTTCAGTGCTCGGTGATCTCTAATCACTTGTAGTTCTTCAATCATGTTCTTAATCAATTGTAGTTCATCAGAAATATTTTGTGTATGATCAAGAATTTTATGCTATTTTTCAAGCCCTAAAGAAATGGAGACATTATTTGATGCCAAAGGAATTTGTATTGTATACTGATCATAAGGCTTTACAGTATTTGGGTAGTCAGAATAAGTTGAATTAGAGACATATGAAATAGGTTGAGTATTTGCAGAATTTCACATTTGTGATCAAACATAAGAGAGGAGTTTCTAACCGAGTTGTTGATGCATTGAGTAGAAGATCTTTGATGATTGAAATGAGAATTGAGGTTCTTGGTTTTGATGACATGAAGAATTTTTATGAAACTGATCCTGATTTTTTTCAGCCATGGAGAATGTGCAGAGCACCTATTCCAGATCAATCGAGTAAGTGGGAAGACTATTTCATTCAATAAGGTATGTTGTTCAAAGGAATTCAGTTATGTATACTGAGAGGATCAATGAGAACTAATTTGATAAAGGAGAAGCATAGTAGTGGTTTGGCTGGACATTTTGGCATTGAGAAGACATTGAGTTTTCTTAAGGAAAGGTATTTTTTGCAATATTTGTATAAGGATGTTCAAAAATTTGTGAAGAGTTGTGGAATTTGTCAAGTTGCAAAAGGAGTAAGTCAAAATATTGGATTGTATACATCGATTTTTGTTCTTGAGAAACCTTGGAGAGATATCAGCATGGATTTTGTTATTGGCTTACCGAGGACAGCAAGAGGTAATGATTCCATATTTTTTATTATGGATAGATTTTCCAAGATGGCACATTTCATACCATGTAGAAAAACATGAGATGCAGTGCATATAGAAGATCTTTTCTTCAATGAAGTATCAAATTGCATGGATTACCAAGGAGTATCATCTATGATCAAGACAATAAGTTTGTTGGTTATTTTTGGAAGACTCTTTGGAAGAAGTTGAACACCAAGATGAAGTATAGTTCTACATTTCATCCACAAACTAATGGACAAACATAGGCTTTAAATAGGAGTTTGGGTAGCTTATTGAGATTCTTAGTTGGAGACAAACCGAGTAATTGGGATTTAATATTAGCACAAGCAAAGTTTGTATACAATAACTCAGTGAATAGGAATGTTGCAAGACACCTTTTGAGATTATTATTGGCATACAACCGAGAGGTATATCAAACTTGAAGGATATTTTTGGAGAAGAGAAGAGGAATTCTAAAGGAGAAGAATTTGTTGAGTTCATGAAGTCATTGCATGAGGAAGTAAAACATAAGTTGGAGCAAAGTAATCAGAAATACAAGGATAGTGCAGATAGGTCAAGAAGACATAAGATTTTTGAGGTTGTCGGTGATGAGGTAATGGTTCATTTAAAGAAAGGAAAATTTCCTATTGGAACATATGGTAAGTTGAAGATGGAGAAATTTGGTCCCTCCAAGGTATTGATGAAGTTTGACAGTGGAAATTCTTATGAAATAGATTTACCTAATGACATGGACATATCACCAATATTTAACATTGCATATTTGTATGAGTATCATGAGCCTGATGGAGAAGTGATAATACCGAGTGATTATCCTAAGAAGCTGATAGAAGAAGTTGAGTATATTTTGGAACAAAGAGTTGGCAGAAGTACAAGAGGAAATGATTAAATGGAGTATTTGGTAAAATAGAAGAACACACTGATTGAAGACAGTACATGGATTTCTCAATCTGAGTTGGATTTGGCTCTAGTTGTGCGTGACATATGATTCAAAGAATCATTTCTTTTCAACCTCAGGTGTCTGATGCAGGAGCATCTTGGGTTTATGAATATCTTGGATCAACCAAAAATATGTTAGAGCTTGTTCAGTTTTCTTGATAGCTAGTTTAGATTTCTCGATGGAGTGTTCTTTTTATTCACCAGTGAGCTCGGTTACCACTTTGTTGTTATTTACTGAGTTAGTTTGGTAGTGTTCTTTACCGAGTTGGTTCGGTGAGTTCAGTGTTGCTCAGTTCCTGAGTTCACCGACTGGTGTAGTTAATTGTTTCATGTTGACCGACATGTGCAGTTAATTTTGGTCTTGATATTAATGTTGGGATTGCTCATTAGGAAACATGTGGACCTAAATTTGGGTCATCTCTTTCTCCAATGTTGGATCTAAATAAGCTTTTGAGCTGACATGTTTAGTGGCCTCTTATATAAATAAGTAGAAGTGTTCTAGGGTTAGGCAGTGGATTTAGGAAGATGGAATCTGAAGTTTGGATCCTCACATGTATGAGCACTATTTTGTAATTGAATTTTATTGTATTGGTCATAATTGGGAAGGCCTTATAGCCTGAAATGTATGAATTTTTATGAGTTAATGAAAGATATTTGCATTCCTTCTCTCCTTCTCTATGTTGTTTCTTCTAAGTTGTTAATCTGCAAGTAGGTTTGGTACTTAGGAGTTCCTTGGGCCCCTGTATCTATCCCTCCTTGTGTCAGGTTTAAATTTTATTTTGATTGTGTAGCAAAAGGGAACCTAGGCCCTTCGGGGGTTGGTGCAATTGTTTGGGATTGGGAAGGTAAGGTTGTGGCATTTACATCAAAAAGAATTGAGGATGGGTCTAACAATGTGCTGAGGAAAAAGTGACATTAATGGTAGTGGGTTTGGAAAAAGAAATGGGGGCACATAAAATCCACCATGAAGGTGATTCTCTAGTTATAACACAGGATATTACTCAGTTGGCATCTAATGTGTGGCACCTATAGAATTACATATGGTCTATTAACAAAGGATTGGATGAGTTTGAAATCTTTAGGGTGGTTCATATAGGAAGGCAAGGAAATCAAGAAGCAGATAAGCTTTCTAAATGGATTGTAGGCTTTCTAGCAATAGGAGAAAGTAGAATGGAAGATTTGAGAGGTTTGCAAAGAGATCTTTATGACTCTATAGAAATTGGCATTTATAAAGATTAATAGAAGAAAAGGGATGATAAATTATGATGGTTTATAGTTGTTATGCCCCATGAGGATTTGATTTAAATAAATTAAAGACACATAAGGTGGAATGATTAGAGTTGGGAGATGTGGTTTTTGAAAACTAATTTGGGTATGAATGAGGGTGATTTATATATGGAGACTAAAAGGGTGGATGGTAGAAAACATTATAAAATGAAATATAGTCGATGGCTTGAAGTAATATTTCATTAATGATTTTTTATAGTGGTTGGAAATGAATGACCTCTCACGCATATGAGGAGTTTTTTAAAGGGGCGCGACAGTTGTAGGTTTAATCATTGACAAGTTTCTTGCTTGAGCATAGAGAAGGTAGTTTGTGAGGGGTGAGTCTTTGGTTTATATTTGGGGTTTTTCATGGAAGTTACATTTACCTTCCAAATGAAGAAGACCATAGGCTCAAATTTCTATTAAAATTTCCTTCAAAGGTGGTGGTGGATGCAATTCAAAAGACTTTAGGCAATGAATTTGAGGAAGCTGCCTACCGTTGGAAATTGAATGTAGACATTGATGTTATGGTTATGGCATGGGGACTAGAATTAGGGGAACGTGAATCTACTATCATATGGGTGATGGATATATTGTTTGAGGTAGACTTGACTGTGGGAATGGAATTGCTATTGGAGTGGACTAACCATGGAACATTATTTAATTATACTAAATTTTTTGAAGATGAAGAGGAGGTGATTGAGCTAGGTTTGGTGTCATTTATAAGATAGCCTAAAAGGGTAAATCAAGAGGCATACAAAAATGTTATCAGGGTTGAATGGGATAAGATGAAAGATGAAATTCATGAGTACATAGTAGTGGGAAGAAGAGGAAAGGTATTTTTCCCTCTGCGTGTTCCTTGAAGGTGCAAATCAATTTACATTAGGAAACTCAGAGCCACTCTGTGAAAGAAAATTAGGAGTTGGGAGGATTTTTTGGTTTTTTGTTGTAGATGGAAGGAGTTGTGATGTCTAGAAATGATATTTCTAATTCATGGACTCTTCTATTTCAATTATGGTTGATGCCCCTAGTGAAAATGAAGCGTGTAAAGCTAAAATAGTGGGCAGATTTTGATGTTTCATCTTACGTAACCCTTAGGGGAATGTGCTATGAATGATGTTTTTAATGAGCTTTTTGTCTACAAGCTTATAGATATTATAATGATGTAATGTTATGTAAAGGGGACATTTTTTAGATTTGGTAGGTCCTAGGACAAGATGTATAGGTGCTAGAGGAAGCTTTGACTCTATTGTATTTATCTATTATAAAAATTAATAAAATATAAATTTGTTACCGAAAGAAAAAAACATTATTTACAATTTTTTGGGAGAAATTTAATTATTTGCGCTAAGGGTTGTGATTTTTCACATAAATTGTGGAAAATACTTCAATTTTTCCAAGTTGATTTCAAATTTTATCTTTTTATTTGCATTTTTTTATAATTTGTTTGGTATAATTGGTTTTCTGTATGTAGGTGAATTGAAACTCAATCTGAATAGTTTATACAACAGGGAATAAAAGTACTAGATCAAGGTTGTATGACTGAAAAAGGGATGATAAAATTAATGGTTATACAAAATGTAGTCAAGAGAAACCTTTTGATGTTCAATAAAATCTCATTGATGTTCAAGAACAACCTATTAATGTTCAAGAAGCTACAACTCAGGTACGAGAACAAATTGGTACTAGTCAATCTACATTTTCTTCTCTAGTATGAAAAATTTGATGGAAATGGATGAAGATTCTCTTCAATGAAATTTCATTTGAAGATATGATACTTTTAAGAACATTGAAATTACATTGTAGAAATAAGTGGGATGATTATTTTTAAAATAGATCTTTGTTTGGAAGAGCACAATTATTTTCTAGGTTATTCAGAAAAAGAGAAATGACCCATGTTTTGGAGTTGTTAGGTGCTGATAATAAGAAAAGGTAAACATATACATTAGTAAAATAAACAATAGTTGAAAATTTGTAAGAAGCATAGAATTGTAATTGTAGCACAAGTTGAGGTGTTGATTTAAATGTTGTTGCACATAGAGCATTGATGACTATGATCACTAGTAAGAAATTGTCCCAAAGAAAACAAGTTCAAGAAATTTCTTAATTATTGAATATATCTAGAATAATTATTTAAAGATATATTATGAGGATAAATATGTTACATGAAAATATTAAAAAGAAGTCGGTAAATATTTGTAGGGTTCCTTGAAAAGATAAAATTTTTGAAGATGCAAAAAGACAAGTCATTGAATATTGGAGCAACCACTCTCATGTTTCTTCCAATATAAGGGATGCTATACAAATGAAAGATGAAGATGATGTAAAAAATTTACATCCAAAACATTTTATAGATACAACACAAAGTGAACTATTTGAAGCATTCAAACAAGACTATTCATATGAGAATATTTGTCAAAGGATGTTTGAGATATTATGCCCTTGTTTTGTATGCATAAATAAGGTACGTGAAACTTGTTGCTATCAAAATCATGTTGGGTTTCATCTATAAATACAATAATATAAAAAATATATCTAAGTAATTAATCCATATGTAGTCATCCCTGAAAGTACAACACAATTTCTGATGTCTATTTTATGTGATAAATTATATGATCTAGATGAGTTTAATATACAATGTATAAAAGTGCATGCAATGATTGTGGAGGTTTGAAGAAAATTTTAATGCAAATGGAGAATATTTCAATCGTTCAATGCAAGGTATGTGGAAGAGATTTGAATATGAGACATACCAAACTAAGTCAGGAGCTGAATCCAAAAAAAATGTGTTGAAAGAGTGAATTTCCCTACATTGAGTTAATGAAAATATTTTTTAATATCATTTTTCACATATTGAACATTGTCATGGTGCAAGATGGAAAGCTAAAAAAATTCATGAGTCAAAAAATTGTTTTCCACTAGGTTGTATTCTTTCAATTGTAGATTTCTCTAAGAACTATACATTTACTCCTCACATGGAGATTCATGCTCAGTATTATCATTATGACCAAGTTGTAATATGTGTACAAGTTTTCTATAGACATGCACAGTTTGATGTGGATGGTGTAGAAAGTAGTGAAAATGAACACATTATCATCAAGGACGTTCATTTTTATATCAACGATGATACATGTCATGATAGGAGCTATGTAGCCCATTGTTTTGGTTTTTTTTTGAAGATGTTGGACAATGTGGGATAAATGCTTCACAACATTAGATTTGATCTAATGGATGTGTACTTCAATTGACTTCAATTTGGATCTAAATTATTGTGTGTGTGTGTGTGTGTGTGTGTGTGTGTGTGTGTGTTTAGCGATTTTAAGTTCATTTTTGGATTTGATTGTAACTTCATTCCAAGACAATTTAAGCTAGCAAAATATTTTAATTGGCTATCCATACAACATGCTAGATGTAACATAAATTTTTTGTGGAACTTCTTTGAATGTGGACATGGAAAAGGAGAGCACGTTGGAGTAGGAGCATGTGTGAAGCACACACTTTTACAACATGAACTGCATGTGTACTGATGAGGCATATTAATGTCTTGATTTTAATATATTTTTTTATAATGTGGACACACTCTTTGTGCTTTGATAAAACATTCCTAAACACTTGTTGTAATTATCTTGTGAACTTATGCCAGAAACAACTAGAACGTACTAAACCTATGGGTAGTGTGTATGACATGTTTTGCTTAATACTATACATAGAATGCAGTATTTCATATAATTGTTTTAAGCTATGCTCTAATATTTGAGTAAAAGTAGGAATGTTATCTTGCATGTATATTCCGGATGTTACTAACTTTTCAGGAAAATGAGGAGCGATGCAAGGAGTGGTGATCACTGCATTCAAGGAGGAAGACAATGAAGACCGATCATGGCAGAGAAAGTGCAATTTAGTTCCATTGAATAAACTGTGCCTGCAAAGGAGTTCCAGGGAATATAGGGGATACAACTTTCTACATTTCTTGCAAGTTGTTATTATGTTGCTTGGCAGTAAATGTGTTATGTCATGGTTGTTCTTCCACCTTCTTTTCTAGCGATGTTTGCTTAAGACTTTTATGAATATTTTTAATAAGAATCCAATCCTATATATATTGGATCTTGGATTATCCTAAAAGGCTAATGAGAAAATAGATAGTGTTGATTTAGACTCAGAAGTTACTTTCCTGTTCTTCGTGGATTGTTCAGTTTCTATGTAATCAAAGAAGGATTTTAATGGAAGAAGGATTTTGAAGCATTTGTTGTGTTCTTAGTTAATTGAAACTGACCAAGGGGGCCCACTTGGGAGGTGGAATAGATTTAGGTAGAATAGATTCATTTCCTATAGTTTCCTATTTTCAGATAGATTTACTATATTAGTCCTGCAACATTGTTACTGTGAAGTTCCTGCAGCACTTGCAGAAAATGATCATACTGGATGTTCTGAGTTGTTAATTAGTTTAAATTCATTCTTGAAGCTTCCTGCAATTATTTGTTGTTAGCCAAGGTGTGTTTACTATTCTGTAGTAGCAGCATAGATTCTTCCAATGCATTTTTACTTTCTTGCAGCATAGGTGTTATGACTCCTAAAGGAACATAGTGCACAAACTGTACTAGCCCATTTCAAGTCCTACATCCCTGGGTTGACTTTTCAAGTGTATTTCATGATGGAATAGATAATCTTTAGAATAGATATATTATCTTTGAAGGAGAAACAATGGTGTGATTATCTTCATCTATTGTGAGACCGTACATTTTTGGCACCGTTGTCGGGGATGGTGTCAAGCTAGGAACCTTCATGAGTCATTTATTTTTAGATTAGTTTGTTAGTTAGGAACTGCAAAGTTGTGAGCTTGATTAACAAGTCACCAATTTCTTGCATGCATCAAAGAAGGAGAGATGTCCATGGTAGATTCCTTCCTAAGGAGCCTATGAAAGCAAAAGAGGAATTTGAAGAACCTGAACTGCCATTTCTAGATGCAAGCCCAGAGTTTACTGCATCATCATCTTCAGTAGAAGAAGACATCCAAAAAACATTTGACCTCCATCCATTTGAGGAAATATTGGCCAGCTTCCATACTAACTCCACTCCAGGACCACTTTTTGTTCAGAATCCTCCAACAATTACCAATTTTCAGCCACAATTTCAATATCCCATAACTCCAGCTATGGTAGCTCCCACATTTCCATTTCCAATACCAAGTCTTGTCAATAATCCCAATCTCAAAAATATACCTGCATCAGCATTACCAAAGTTTTATGGTCTCGTCATAGAGGATCCTGATACTTTCCTGTTTGAATTTGATATCCTATGCCGGAGCTTTGACTATAATAATGACAGTCACAAGCTAAAATTATTCCCAGCCACACTAAAAGAGTCAGCTTTAAAATGGTTTATGGGCTTGGGGGCAAATGCAGTAGCAAATTGGGATGATATGAGATGCCTGTTTCTTACCAAGTATAAGGAATATTGCAGGGGAAATGATTCAAAAGGTGATGACATTTTTAGAATCTCACAATGGGAAGATGAAACATTAGAAGATTATATATCTCGCTTCCTGTTCAACTTACAAAAGAACCCACAACACACCCTGCAGGAGGAGTCCTAGAAGCTGATTTTTCTTAGAGGAGTAAATGAGAACTGTCTTGAAGCATTGGATTTGATGGCAGGAGGAGATATACCCCAATCTTCATGGGATGACCTTCAGAAGATTTTCCAGAACTACTCTAGGTCAGCAGTAAAGAAAGGAAGGGGATTTCGCTCAGTAATCGCCCAAGGAAGTGGCTCTGGTATTTCAAAGATGGAAATTTCAAATTTGTTGTCTAATTTCAAAGAGGACATCATCAATGATGTCACCACACATTTGGATACAATGGCTACTAAAAAGAAACATGCAGACACTGAGGAGCAGTTAGATGAATATTGTCCACACTGCCAGAAGTAGAAGAAAGATTATCATTGCAAATTGGTCGCTAATGTGGAAAACCAGCATCTCCCAACTGAGTACCTAAAGATAGAAGGAGAAGACAAGAAAGTATTCTTCGTTGCTCAACGTCAGCCATGGGCCCCACGTCAAGGTATGCAACAAGACCCTTTACAAAATTCAAATCCATATAGTAATCAATGGCAAAACCATAGTGTCCAAGGTCCTCCACAATATAATCAACCTAGTTGGAACAATGTTTGGCAAAATAATCCACAAAGTCAATGGTATCCTCCACAGTTCCAAAACCAATGGCCACAATTCCAAAACCAATGGCAACCACCCCAAGGGAATTGGCAGTCTACAAATCAACGGAGAGGACCTCAGCAATGGTCTAACAATAGTGGATACCCACCTTTACCACCTCTAGCAAATGCACTTGCAATAATGCCACCTCCTGCAAATTTTGGACCTCAAAAATAGACTCAGTTGCCTACACAACCTCAGCCAAATCCAAATAACCAACAACCACAACAACCAATGTATGTTGTTGATGCTCAACAGTATCCTGCTTATGCTCTAAATGTTGTAGATATACATTTGAGATCTGGGACAACCTTACCAACACCTGAACCACCTTTAATAACTGAAATATCAGATCCTCCTGCAGCATCATCACCAACAACTTCTCTGCCACAAGTGGTTGACCCAGCAAATCTAACTAGTATAGTTCAAACTCAAACTACAGTTGAACCTCCTTTTCCACAAAAGCTTATACAAAGTAAACCTACACAAACAAAGGAGCAATCCTTTGACATTATTGACCAATTGAAGAACATGCATGTCCAGATTCCTTTGTTCCAAGCTATTAAAGATGTACCTCTTTATGGCAAAGCAATCAGAGAAGCCTGTCTTAAAAAGCCTGGGAGGAAGAAAAAGGACCCAACCACAGTCCATGTTATAGGGCAATTGGTTGACATTATGTTAGGAAAATTAGTTATTCCTAAATATTTTGATCCAAGAAGTCCAGTTGTGAATGTGATTATAAATGGTCAGTCAGTCAAAAATGCCTTGATTGATCTTGGTGCTGCTATAAATATAATGACCAAGGATACTATGAAAAAGCTTAACATAGAAGGAATACGGGCTACCCCAACAATTCTACAACTTGTTGATAGTTCTACTATCACTCCTGATGGAATGATAGAAGACATAGTAGTAGCCCTAGATACTCTAGAGTACCCTGTAGATTTTATGATTCTATCTCCAAAAGTCAACTTAGCTGGTTACCCTGTCATTTTAGGATGACCATGGTTAGCTACAGCTGATGCAAATATAAGTTGTAGGTCAGGAAATATGACCATATCGGATGGACAAGCAACAAAGAAATTTTTCATGTATCCTCCAGCACAACCCCAACTAGATTTAAGCACACCTGTATGGCCAGATTTAGGAGATGGAGAGGAAGAGTTAAATTTTGTAGTAGAGCTTATGATGTTACATAGATAGTCCTTTCTCAAGCTGTAGGAGGAAGATTCAGTCATTCAAAGTATTCTTAATAATACTTGTGTGGTAGAAAAGGATATATCTGATAGCTCTGTGTTGGAACTAACTACATATGAGGAACATACTGAGAATTGTTTTCTGCCTAAGGAACCAGATATTATCCATCAGCTTTTACCATGTGAACTACATACAAGTCCCATCTCTGAAGTTTCTATGGTTAATCTCACAACTACTGTTGAGTTGTCAAAAGGTCATAATCTCCATGTCAATAACAAACTGCCTCCCAAACAACTGGAACAGTTAACAGAACTTCTCCAAAAACATGAAAAGGATTTTGCATGGGATTATGGAGATATGAAAGGATTAAGCCCCACATTATGTACTCATAGAATATATATCAATGAAGGGTGCCTGCCACTCCGTCAACCCCAGAGGTGGATTAATCCAGCACTCAAGGAAATAGTTAAAACTAAACTACAAAAATTGTTTGATGCTGGTTTCATATACCCCATATCTGATAGCCAGTGGGTATCACCTTTGGTTATAGTACCTAAAAAGGGAGGGAAATGGTGGATTTGTGTAGATTATAGAGAATTGAATAAGGCAACAAAGAAGGATCATTTTCCCTTACCATTTATTGATCAAGTTCCGGATACTCTGGCTGGTAAGAAATATTTTTCTTTTCTTGATGGATACAGTGGTTATAATCAGATAAGTATAGCTCTAGAGGATCAAGATAAAACTACATTTACATGCCCATGGGGTACTTTTGCATATTTTGTATTGCCATTTGGCCTATGTAATGCTCCAGCAACATTTCAAAGAGCTGTAATAAGTATTTTTGCTGACATCTCACATGACTGTATGGAAATATACATGGATGATTTTACGGCGTTTGGAGTAACCTTTGAGGAGGCTTTGAAAAATCTTGAAAAGGTTCTTGTCTGATGCAAAGAACATAACTTATCACTTAATAGTGAGAAATGTTTCATGCTCATGCAGGAAGGAGTAGTGCTTGGTCATTTTATATCAGCAGCAGGAATACAAGTGGACCCAGCCAAGATAGAGGTAATCCTAACATTGCCCATACCTACTAAACCAAAGGATGTAAGATCTTTTCTAGGTCATGCTGGCTATTATAGGTGGTTCATTCAAAATTTTAGTTAAATAGCTAGTCCTTTATATACATTGCTAACTAAAGAAGCTGAGTTCATTTGGACACCAGCATGTAATGAATCATTCCTACAGCTTAAGAAACTCCTACCCACAGCACCGGTTCTTAAGGGACTAGATTGGTCTATTCCATTCCATATTCATACTGATGCATTAGACTATGTTGTAGGTGATGTATTAGGAAAAAATCATGCTAACCTTGAATATGTAATCTATTATATTAGAAAAAGTCTCCATGGTCCTGAACTAAACTACACAGTAACTGAGAAGGAACTTTTAGCTGTAGTTTATGCAATGAATAAATTCAGACACTATGTAACTGGCTATCCTATTTTTGTTCATACTGACCACTCAGCTATAAAGTACTTGATGAACAAACCTGTTGTAACAGGTCGATTGGAAAGATGGCTACTATTATTGTAGGAGTTTGATATTACCATTGTTGATAAGCCAGGGAAGGCCAATGTAGTTGCTGACTATTTGTCTAGACTTCAACTTGTTGATGAAGATCCAACTCCAATTGAAGATACATTTCCAGATGAGCATTTATTCCATATAGCAACCCATATACCATGGTATGAAGATATAGCAAACTATCTTGCTGCAAATAAAATGCCACACTTCTCCCAAAAGGACAAGAAGAAGCTTGTAGAGAAAAGTTTTCATTATTCATGGATTGATAACAATCTCTTCTATACTGGACCATATCAAATCATGAGGAGATGTGTCAGGGAAGATGAAATATATGACATACTACATGCCTATCATGATGAACCATATGGATGCCATTTTGTAGGAAAAAGAATAGCATTAAAGATACTTACCACTGGATATTACTAGCCAACACTACACAAGGATGCATCAACTTATACCACTAAGTGTGACAAGTCCCAGAGGATGGGCCGGCCAACAAGATCAGATGAGATGCCACTCAATCCACAGGTTGTTGTAACACCCTTTGACAAGTGGGGTATGGACTTCATAGGGCCAATTGACCCACCATCAAATGGTAAATCTTACATCTTAGTATGTAGGGATTATTTAACAAAATGGGTTGAAGTCAGGGCAATGAAAAATGAAAGACATGAAAAAGTAGCTAAATTCTTATATGAAGAAATATTCACACACTATGGAGTTCCCAGAGAAATTGTCACAGATCAAGGAGCCCAATTCACATCCAATTTGATAACTGAACTTATGAAAGAATACAACATAAGGCACCGTAAATCCAGCCCTTATCACCCTCAGGCAAATGGGCAAGCAGAAGTCACCAATAGGGAAATTGAAGCTATTCTAACCAAGATAGTGCAACTACATAGAAGGGATTGGAGCAACAGATTAACTAAAGCCATTTGGGCTTACAGAACAACATGGAAGACAACAATTGGATTTACCCCATTTGAACTTGTGTATGGAAAAACAGCAATGTTGCCCATTGAGTTTGAACATAAAACATTACGCACTGCTCTGAAATTAAACATTAGTCTTCCTGCAGCACAAGAAGAAAGACTTCTCCACTTGAACTCACTGGATGAGATGAGAAAGACAGCTTTGGAAAGAACATATATCATACAGAAACAAAGAAAGAAATGGCATGATGCACATATCAGGAATAAAAAATTCCAAGTAGGAGATTGGGCTCTACTATATGATTCTCAATACAAGGAGACACCAGGAAAATTGTAGACTCGGTGGCTAGGGCGTTATTAAATTCAGCATGTATTCAACAATGGAGCCATTCAGCTGACAACCATTGATCCAGTCCAGTTCAAGCTGCTTGTAAATGGCCACCTATTGTGACTTTATCATAAACCATAGACCAAGGATGAGTTCCTACAGCAGTTCCAACCAAGAAATTTACCAACTCTAATGGACACAGTTCCTATAGCGGAAGGTGCACACCTTCTTCTTGTAGCTGAACCATAGCAAGCCTTCGATGCATAGCACATAATAAAACCTCATTCCATATGGGGTCCATTCTTTCACTCACTTTTCATTTTCTTCTTATCAATTCATCTCATTTCTTTGTCTATCATCCACTCACCCTCCACGTCACCTACAAATTCTATTTTTAATGCTTTCAATAAAACATACCGTCAGCACCTTTTCAGTGATCACCAAACTTCACCAACTCATCAACTTGCATGCCAATGCACGATTTAATAGTTTGAGGTACACATTTTTACTTTTTTTTCTCATTTTTAGTGCATAGGTTTCAATAATTATATATAGTACTGCATTAAATGTATCGTATAAGCCTAAAGTCAGTTTCCCAATCCTGTGCAAAAATTTTTAAGTGTGGACACTTGTCAAAATTTCACGGGGGGCAGGAAAAGTGTATTTATTTCCAAGTGTCATCTCCATGTCACCCTAGTCATGTCCATGTTATATGTTGTACTTTGGCTGCGGTTTATTTTAATTTTTAAATCTTTATTGTATCTACCATACCTTGTCATTCCGATTTTGGGAAAGATCTCCTCAGTTTGACATGACTTAAAAGGACTATCATTTATGCAAAGAACACTCCCAGTTAAAACATTGATGTCCTTCATAATTATTTTGCATGCCAAACATAACAGAGCTGTGTTAAGAGAATGTGGTATCGACATTTCTTAGAAAAAAAAAATCATTTTGAATTCTGAGAAGAAGATATTTGTAAAGTGTTATCAGGGTGGTGGAAATAGAGAAATTTAAAACTAGGCATTTTGAGGATGGGAGGTCAATTGCAGAGACATGAGCTAGTTAACCATGGAACTCTACTAGCGGATATGGAAGCAGTCTATACTTTTAATGCCTGTGGATGGCTTGGCTACTTCCTACAGTTAACAGAATACAATGATGAAGTAGCAATGGAGTTTATGAGGACATTTGATGAAGGAGAAGCCACAGTATGGGGATTGAAAGTGGTTGCTACTAAGGAGCGGATAGCAGAAGTCATAGGACTACCAATTAGTGGAGAGCATTACCCAAATGAACATGATGCCAGGTCATCACGGGCATAGTTTTCTCAGCCGAGTGACCCTCCATTGGAAATCTCAAAGCAAGGGTGTAAGAGACTCTCTCTTCCAGCACCATATTCAGAATTGGCAAACCATATCATCAAGTATTTGACCTGCGAAGGCAGATTTTCAAACTTACACGCTCATCATTTTAAGCTACTCAGTTATGTAAGGCATAACATTCAAGTTAATGTCCCAAATTTCCTTTACAATATGTTGTGTATAAGTGCTGAGAAAACTCAAAAAGGAAGTGAAAAATCTATTTCTCATCATGCCCTAGTTAAACTTTTAGTTGAAAGGTCTCTTCGGGATTCTTCCCCTATATCATGGGCAGAATTTGTTGAATCTAAAACCTTGCAGCCTCAAGCCAACCCTGTCCAACAAAATTTAGGGAATGAGGAAGAAATAGAGGGGCCTAGTCAGAATCCAGCTAAAACAGACAAAGAACCAGTATTACCTCCTACTGATAAAATTGTTGAGCCTATTTTAGAAGGTGATATACCTAGCTCTACCATAGATAAAGGCAAACATAAGGTTGATGAAGGAAGCCCTAGTTTTAAGAGGAAGGACAAAAACCCTACTGTTCAAGTGACAAAGAGAAAGAGCTCTATTCCTACAACAACTAATCCTATAGCATCTACCCCAGTACCATCTAGACCAAAACGGGCCCGCAAAATAGTAGAGGTTAAAGAGGTTCATGTATGTCGAAGCCCTCGCATGCAAGGTCAAGTCTCAAAACCTCATACATAACAGCAGGTCAAGAATATTCCAGATGACTCTCCTATACAGTTGGAACCCCAAAATGTGGAGGCATGTGAAAATAAGCCTGACAGTGAAATACCACAGGGTGATCAAGAAATGTGTGAGCCAAATCCTGTGTAGTTCCAGAAAATGCCCGTGAAAGTGTTCAACCTACTTCTCCACCAGTCCCTGTATACACTAATGTTTCTATTATCCTTTATAAATCCTCCCGGTACACCCATTATTTCCAGCAAGTTGCTAAGGAGCAAAAGAAGATAGCCATGGCTCAAGAATTTCCTCCGTCTACAATTCAATCTATATTATTTGGTTTGTACAATCACTTTATCTTTCAAAAGACCTTGTGGAAACAAGACAGAGACCAAATGCAAAAAGTAATATCTAATAAAGATGAGGAAATTGAATCCCTCAAGGAACAACTTGAAAAATAGAAACAAAAGATGAATAAGGCTCTGAAGATAACTAGCCAAATCATGACCTGTAGATCACCACCAAGGGTGTATTCTATTTGTCTCAAGGAACAGTTTCTATTATTTCAATTAATGATGACAATCAAGGATATTGACTATGAATTTAAAATTGCTCAAGATTTCTATAATGTGTATCAGACTCTACCCACATGGCAGAAGAATTTGTTGTGTGAACTCTATTTGCATAATTTCATAATTCCACATGAAATAGAGTGGAATCCTCTGCTTTACATAGGAGATGTTCACCTTAGGGCTTTAATGTCTTGGATGCACAATGAGACAAACTATGACCAGTAGTTAAATGCCTACAGGGATCTTGAAAAGTCTGAACCTTTGCCACTACGAGCTGAATCACATAAGCCTGATGATCTTTTAAGAGATTGGTTCAAATTAACCTATGGGAAGCCAAAACTAGAAATCAGGGCTAAAGTGTTTGTAGAAAGAGAAAAGGTTTATAGAGATTACTAGACACTCCCAAATTTCACACAACAAAGAGCTTTCTCAGGAATTAGGAACAGGTGGAGTCGACTGCCAGATGCCTTCAAAAATGCAGAACCACATAGTCCTATCAATTATGAGGCAGCTATTCATAGGGTGGCTAAATATATACAACTAGGATGATAGGTCAGAAAGGAACTATGGATGCCCTTATCCTTTCAACCTCCTACTCTTCTTTGGCCTCTCTATGATAATAGTGCTACTAAACTAGACCTAATGGTTGAGGAGCATAGAAGTGATCACTGGGAGCACAGTAGAGGATTCTACTACACCTTCAGAAGTGGGAAAAAGGGGAGAACCTCAGTCGGAGACTTCAAAGCAATGGAAAAGAAGTATAATACTTGAGGACAAGCATTTGGATAGTGGGGGGCAGATGATGAGGCATATTAATGTCTTGATTTTAATATAAGTTTTTATAATGTGGACACACTCTTTGTGCTTTGATAAAACATTCCTGAACACTTGTAATTATCTTGTGAACTTATGCCAGAAACAGCTAGAACCTACTAAACCTATGGGTAGTGTGTATGACATGTTTTGCTTAATACTATACATAGAATGCAATATTTCATATAATTTTTTTAAGCTATGCTCTAATATTTGAGTAAAAGTAGGAATGTTATCTTGCATGTATATTCTGGATGTTGCTAAATTTTTAGGAAAATGAGGAGCGACACAAGGAGTGGTGATCACTGCATTCAAGGAGGAAGACAATGAAGACAGATCATGACAGAGAAAGCGCAGTTCAGTTCCGTTGAATAAACCGCACCTGCAAAGGAGTTCCAGGGAATATAGGGGATACAACTTGCTATATTTCTTGCAAGTTGTTATTATGTTGCTTGGTAGTAAATGTGTTATGTCATGGTTGTTCTTCCACCTTCTTTTATGGCGATGTTTGCTTAAGAATTTTATGAATGTTTTTAATAAGAATCCAATCCTATATATATTGGATCTTGGATTATCCTAAAAGGCTAATGAGAAAATAGATAGTGTTGATTTAGACTCAAAAGTTACTTTCTTGTTCTTCATGGATTGTTCAGTTTCTATGTAATCAAAGAAGGATTTTAATGGAAGAAGGATTTTGAAGCATTTGTTGTGTTCTTAGTTAATTGAAACTGACCAAGGGGGCCCACTTGGGAGGTGGAATAGATTTAGGTAGAATAGATTCATTTCCTACAATTTCCTATTTTTAGATAGATTTACTGTATTAGTCCTGCAGCATTGTTACTGTGAAGTTCCTGTAGCACTTGCAGAAAATGATCATAGTGGATGTTCTGAGTTGTTAATTAGTTTAAATTCATTCTTGAAGCTTCCTGCAATTATTTGTTGTTAGCCAAGGTGTGTTTACTATTTTGTAGTAGCAGCATAGATTCTTCCAATGCATTTTTACTTTCTTGCAGCATAGGTGTTATGACTCCTAAAGGAACATAGTGCACAAACTGTGCTGGCCCATTTCAAGTCCTATGTCCTTGGGTTGACAATTCAAGTGTATTTCATGATGGAATAGATAATCTTTAGAATAGATATATTATCTTTGAAGGAGAAACAATGATGTGATTATCTTCATCTATTGTGAGACCGTACATGTACTATCCTAAAAAGTAAGAACCCTTAATTTAGTGCTCATTTTAGCCCCATTTTAGTATGTATGGGTTCCAAACTTGATTTCACACTTTCCTAATGCTTATTGGACCCTTAAAATTAACATTATAAGTCCTATATTGATTTAATTTCTTTAAAAAATGAGATTAGCCCTTATTTCTAAGTGTGCTCCTCTATTTTTTCTCTAATAAAATAGTTAATTTCATCACCTAGACCCTATATCCTTATTTGTGGCCTTCATTACATGTCTTGACCTTGAAATTAGCTATACCTAAAAAGCTTGCACCCTCTAACTTTCTGGGGCCCACAACCAAAATTTGAGCCTTAATTGGTGGGTATAGGATGCCATGGTATTCTATACCTATGATAGGGCACCAATTTCATTCTTTCCTCAATGAATTAGGCCCAAATTTGTCATGGGGCCCTATGTCAGAGCATTTTCAGGAAATGTGATCCCGCAATTTGCCTGCCTAAGTTTTAACCCCCAAAATGATGGATTGAGTTTGTAAATCCCCTATATCTCCTCATGTTGGTATCCATTATCAACTATAATAATTCACTATCAAATTTTCATTCATTCATAATCAATCAGGCAATCAAGCATTCTTCCTTCTTCTACATCAAGCATTGTGGAAAACTACAACATCCATCATCCAAGAGTTATCTTTCATGATTTCCTTTAAGTTTTTGTGGAGTTAAATCTATTTCATTAACATTTGTGGTCACATCCAAATAATCATTACATCCGTAAGGCATGAGGTAATTTACAATTTATATCTAGCTTCTATTTCATCTTTCCTTATACAATTTCCTTTCATTTTCAAGGTTGATTCGTAAATAGGGGTTTGAATGAGGAAGACTTATTTATCCAACCTTCTTCCCTAATCTTATGTGTGCAAGAATAGGTTATAGATATATCAAACAAAATATAGAAAGATTAGAGACTATTGGAAGATCCCTAGAAAATTGAGTAAAAAACACTAGGTACAAAATGTCATTGTCATTTTGTACCTAGGTATAGGGTGCTTTCCTGCCCTATACTTGGGTATAGCGAACTTTCTTGCATTGCAACCCCTAGATGCAGCTCAAATTCAACAAGAATTCAGGTTACATATTTTAGGTCCTAGATCTGTAGTTACAAGTATTTCTAGAATTCTAACAGTCATGAATTTAGATTTGAGACTCATTTCTCATATTTCATTTCTAAGTTCATTCAAATACCTCCTTATTCTCTTTTATATATACTGTTTAGTTGGATTAGATCAAATGCATTCTTATTTAGTCTCATGTATATCAATAGCATTCCTCTCTTCCTCCATTTCAAGTAATGAAAAAGGAACCAAAACTCTTCAGGTACAAATATTGCATTGACATCTCTTCTATCAAAGTGTTGTCAATCATATTTATATTGAGGTATTTTTGTATTCCTAATATTTAGTAGGAGATTGGATTGATCCCCCTTTGATCATAATTTCATATAGTACATTTTGGTGAACCTATCTTTTTCATGGGCTATACCTTTTTTTTTTGTTAGTTAGGTATTGCATATGTGTTTTTCAAATCTAAAAAGAACAAAAACATTATATTTTTTATTATCATTTGGTATTTAGATTTTATTTACATGCATTTCATTAATATATTTTATGCACTTAGTTTTAATTTTTAGTTTTACTTTGTATTCATTAACAAAAAAGAACTAAAAATTATATATTGTTCATAGATCCATTCTCGCATTTAGATGTTAAATACAATAAAAATCCAAAAATATTTTATTTTCATGCATTGTTATGTATATTAGTTACTTTCATTCTTTATTTCACAACATTATCTTGTTTCATTATAAAATGCCTGATTTCCTTTTCCAAACCTTTACTGCTTTTGATGATCCATTTAGTAGTGAAGATTTTGATATGATGGAAGAAGTCCTTGATGACTTCATCTCTACTAAGTCTTCCTCTACACATCCTAAACTCTCATTTTTATTAAAAGTCAATTAATATGATAGAAGGATTTAGGGTTTACAACAATCTCATTTATTTACATCTCAGTGATTCCTCTCCAAAAGATTCTCTACCTCATGAGGACATATTTATGCAAAGGCATAATTTTAAAACTCCTCTCAATGGAGTCTCTCTTTGGGTTGAACTATTGGACAATGATTTTGATTATTCTCTTGATGTGAATCTACCCTATGAGAGTACCTTTGTGCAAGAGGATAGTCTTGTAGTGGAATAGGATTATATGATTGACAATTCCCTTAAGGACACTTCCCCTCCTACCTATTCCAATCATCTTCCCTCTATAGATGAAGCACTAATGATTTATGATTCTCATTCTCCTATTATTTTTCTTGAAAGTGCCTTAGAAGTAGAGAATTATATCCTTGAAGCTATCCCTTTTAAAAATGAATCTTTTGACAAAAAATAACCTAATCAAGTCAATACCATTCAAGATACTCCTAAAACAAACCAGTGATTTTTGTAAAAGGTGCTATGAAACCCAATTATCATGTAGTACCATACACATATAACAAAATCCTCAAGATGATAATATCCTTGATGTCCTCCCTTATACAAATCCAACCTTAGCACATAAGAATCCTAATCAAGTCAACACTATTAATATGCCATTTACAAGTCCTTTTTCAATTATTTCCCCAATATGAACAAGAAAACCATCAACTCTTCATGATTGGGGAATTTTAGAATTCACAGCAACTTTATGTAACAAAGACAAAATCTCTGAATTTGAGAACCAAACACCTTATTCGGACACATGTATGGATATTTATTGGGCCTCTTTAAACTCCAACCCAATTAAACTTAAAAGAGCACCTTATATTTTTTATAAATCCAACCTTCCTAATGGACATGGTATAGGATGTGTGCAACAAAGAATAGAAACTCATGCCACGTCTACATCAAATTTTTCAAAAGAAGCTCTAGGTTTCCAACATTCCCATTTGTCCAATCAATCTATTTTTTTTTTTCCTAATTTCTCATCACAACAAGATAATGTTTTGTTTGAGCTTCTTAAAGCCAACTTAATTACTCTTCCTCTAAAAAATAAATGAAAACTTAGCAAACACAAATGACAAGGTCTTCACTAAAGAGGAAATACAATACCACGTGCAATCATATTGGGGGTTTTAAATGGGAAAAAAAGGGGCCAATATATTTCCTAAATAGGGGGAGGGGTGGGGGTTTATATACAAAAATAGGTGTGTGGAGTATTGGGTGTGTATCGGAGGGTGGTGACAAAAAAGGAGCTTGGGGCATTATATTTTGAAAATAGGGGGATTCTTTAGTATGCCACAAATGTTTGTGCTATGATTCAGGTTCACTAAGTGAAGCCCCCATGACACAAACAAGACAATTCTTCCATTTGTATGTATCATCAAATTTGTGGCCATAAGACTAATGAATGTTACGATTTGAAGTAAAATTTAATAATTCATTTATTGTGGTATGATTCAAATGACATTTAATAATGAATAGCACCTTTGTCATGACCATTCTAAATAATATCTACATTCCTATTATGTTTCTCCTCACTATGTTATATTGCTAGCCTATCCTTTGAGGGCTCATTGTTATTTATGGTGGTGCAATTTTAGGTGCAATCATACTTTGTAAGAAACATAATAGTCCTTATTCCTTGAGTCCACACTTGGGAGGAAAGGGTACTATTTCACTCTCCTATTTATCGCAAGGACCCATTTTCTCCCTTTCTCAATTCATTTCTTTTGTAACATGACATCTTTTCTTGCATGGATTTTTTGTTTTACGCAAGGATATTCTTTTTTTCAAGATATTTACATCCCAAATTAAAACATTATGCTTTCTTGAAATCACATGTCTATTATAAACAAATTTTCACTTAGGGAGCACAATGTGTCATCCTTTGTTAAGTATACCCTTTCCAAGAAATAGAGAAGGTGTGTATACTTGATCCTCCTTCCTCTTTTTCTCTTCATTTCCAATAGATCCAATAGCCCTTGTGGACTTGTGTATTTTATAATAATATCCTTTCTTGCATGCATTTGTTGTTTTACACAAGGATCTTGTCTTTGTTAGGAGATTTACATCCCAAGTTGCGACCTTATGCTTTCTTAAAAGTGCATGTCTATTATAAATATCTATCACATATGGTATATAATGGGTTATCTTTTCCATTTCTTTCACTCTTGGGTTCCAAGGTTTTATTTCTCAATCTTTGGTTTCTTTTTGAGGATTTTCTTTCTCTAGGTTATGTTGTCTTTGTTTATCACATGATATCCTTTCTGGCATGGAGTTGTTTATTTATGTAAGGATCTTATATTTTTTAGGAGATTTACATCCTGAGTTACAATCTTTTCCTTTCTATAAAAGTGCATGTCTATCCTAAAAAAATACCCTTACTTGGGGACTTAAGGTGTGTTATCTTTCATCAAGAATCCCTTTTTCACCTAGCAATAAGCGGAGATAAAAGGGTGCTTTCTTGTTCTCCTCCCCTTTTTGTCTTGAAGATGTTATATGTGTTCAAGAACTCCTCTTGAAGATATATGTCTTGTAACCAATATCTCTTCCTTTCAAGGGTCTCTTCCTACTTGTAGATATCCTTTCATGATTATCTATTCCTTGGCTAACAAGGGTTTTCACTCTTTCCTAAGGGTATAAGCATATATTATTCTTTTAAGGGTATCTCCTTCTTGTTATAATTAGGTATCCTTGTTCTTTTTTCCTTATGATTCCACCATAGTCATATGTCATCATCATACAGAGGGGGCATATATATGACCTCCTTTTTATATTATTCAAATTTTTGTTTATTGATCCCTAAGGAGTTAATGTTTTCCTTAAGACTGATCACTTTTGGATCCCTAAGATGAAAATTATTTTCTTGGGACTGATCTCATTTATTGATCCCTAAGGATACAATTCTTTCCTTAGGACTGATCTCTTTTAGATCCCTAAGATGATAATTCTTTTATTAGGACTAATTCCATTTATTGATCCCTAAGGATAAAATATTTTTCTTAGGATTGATCATCCTTTTTAGATCCCTATGGAGACAATTCTTTCTATAGGATTGATCCCATGAGTCACCCCTTAGTGCAATTTTCTTAAGCCTCCCCTAAGTGTAAAGTTTTACAATCCACCCACGTGCGCAAATTTTTTAAGGTAGAATTGACTAGCATAATGCAACTTGATAGACCATCAATTATCCTTCCCTCTTTCTTTGGGATAAGTGAAATTATCATAACACAACTTTCTAGCCTTCACTTCTCCTTCTCTTCTTCTCCTATGAATCACCTAGCATAACACAACTTTTTAGACCATTGGATTCATGGTCCCTCTTTCTTCTTTCCATGCTCTCATAGCTATGCTAGTGGGTTAGACCATGGACTCTTGTATTATCTTTGATGTTTTTTCTTGATCTTTTCAGGTTACCACTTGTGCTTTTGCAATAGTTTTCTGAGCACAATGCTAGCAGTTGAGACATTTTCTTTAGCAAGGTCTCATCAACTAGTTAACTTGGAATCTTAGTAATATTTAGGATTATTTTATGATTCCTTGCATATGGATGTACAAGTTAATATCCTTTTTGGGGGGTCTTATGTCCATAAACTCAAAGATATGTTATCTCCTTGCAATTTTCCCATGATTCTCATCTCTTTCTCTCTTTCTTATACTTTATCATGAGCATGAGGTGGACTCATACTCCTGATAAAGTGGGGGCTAGATGTACCATCCTAAAATTAATAACCCTTAATTTTGTGTTCATTTTATCCCCATTTAAGTATGTATGGGTTCCCACATTGATTTCACACTTTCCTAATGCTTATTAGACCCTTCAAATTAACATTATAAGTCATGTATTGATTCATTTTATTCAAAACTTTAGGTTAGCCCTTATTTATAAGTGTTCTATATATTTTCTCCAATCAAATACTTCATTTCATCACCTAGGCCCCATATCCTTATTTGTGGCCTTTACAACCTGTCCCGACCTTGGAATGAGTTGTACCTGAAAATCTTGCACCCTCTAACTTTTTGGGAGCCATAGCCTAAAGTTGAGTCTTGATTGGAGGGTATATGATTCCAATAAAATTATATACCTAGGATAGAGTTCCAATGACATTCTTTCCCTAAGGATTTAGGCCCAAATTTGGTTGGGGGCCCTATGTTGGGGTATTTTAAGGAAATTTTGATCTTGTGGTTGGCATGCTTGAGTTTTAACCTTTGAAATAATGGATTGAGTATATAACCCCTCTATATATCCTCATTTTGGTATCCATTATCAAGTGAAATCATTTACTATCAATTTTTCAAGCATCCATGATCAATCAAGATATTGAAATTTGAGATCTCTTCTACAATTGGGCATCCAAGTCTTCAAGTCTTGTAAACATTTTTCCTTCTTCTTCATCAAGCATTGTGGCAAACTACAACATCCATCATCCAAGACTTATCTTTCATTTTTTTTTTTTGGGTTTTTGTGGAGTTCAATATATTCCACTAATATTTGTGGTCACATCCAAAGAAGCATTGTGTCATCAAGGTATGAGGTAACTTACAATTCAGATCTAGCTTCTAGTTTACATTTCCTTTTGTAATTTTCTTTCATTTTTAAGGTTGATTCCTAAACTGGGGTTTGATAGAGGAAAACCCCTTTATTCAACCTTCTTCCCCATTTTTCTATGTGTGGGAACAAGTTATGGATCTTTTAGAAAAAAATACAAAAAGATCAAAAACTATCAAAAGATCCCTAGGAAATTTAGCCAAAAACACTAGGTACAGAACTCCATTTCCATTTTGTACCCAAGTATAGGGTGCATTCCCATCCTGTACCTAGGTATAGGATGCTTTTCCACCCTTTACCCTCTAGATCTAGGTCAAATGTGGCAGGAAGTTAGGTTATAGTCTTTAGGTCCCAAATTTATAGTTATAGGTCTTTTCAAGATTTCAACAGTCAAGAATTCAAATCTAAAAACTCACTTCTCCTATTTCATTTCTAGATGCATTTGAATTCCTTTGTATTCTCTTTTAAGTATTATTTTTCATTGAATTATATTAGATCTATTCTTATTTAGTCTCTTGTGTATCAATATCACTCATCTCTTTCTACATTCCAAGTAACAAAAAAGGAACCAAAACCCTTCAAGTACAAATATTGCTTTGACATATCTTCTATCAAGGTATTGTCAATCATATTTGTCTTGAGGTGATTTTATATTCCCAATATTTAATAAGAGATTGGATTGATCTCCCTTTGATCATAATTTCATACTATATAATAGGTATGTGGTTCTAGATAGAATTCTTAATTTACTATAAAAATACTTCTTATATGTGTGTGTGTGGCCTGTCAACTTTGTTAAAGTGAGTTCCTGTGCAGGTAACCACATAGAAAATTCAAATGAGATTGTTGAATGGTGCAAAAGTCATTTTGGTAGTCGTGACACAACATACAAAAAAAATATTTTTGGGAAGTGAAAGGCAAAATCTTGTGTTCAAATTCAAAAAAAAATTTGGTTTTTGAAAGTATATTTAATTTTGTTGAAATATAGACATGTGAGTTTGACTTTTATTTTTACTCTCGATCTAAACATGTACATTTGTTAATTCATATTTGTAACAGATATTGATCGATCTAATCCTTATAATTATCAAATAATTACTAGTATTAGAAGTTTACATCAAGTCATAATTGTGAGACATAGAAAGCCTCTTGTTATTCAAGTAAGAGAAAAATCACGCTTTTGTGTTGTCTACATCGAGAACAACAAAAATACTCAATGTGAGAACGTTAGAGATGGATATGTTTCACAATGGGAAATGAAACAGTTAGTCGCAATGCCTCCTTATGAAGATAGTGACATTAATATAGATAATCACGATCCTATATATTCATATGATTATGATTGTGTTTCTAATTTAGTTGTTATAGGTGCATGCATACACATGTTCTTTTCAAAATATATATTTAAGTTTGTAAATTAAATATTGAACTCAATAATTTATCTTATTTTTGTTTATAATTTGTGGTCTACAAGTGATAATTTTTTCCATGGTTGCAGATCCTGACAATATATAAGATGTAGATTATTATCTACTAAGATCTATACACAAAACCAAAATGCAAATTTTCAAAATCAATCAAAGATGGTGATGGACAACCATATCCCACTAGATTAGTTGTTGTCAAAGGCACCTATTCTTAGCAAAAAAAGATAGATGAAAATGGTGTTACATTTATTGATTACATGCTAGGCCATAAATTTCTACATTACAGTCACTTGGTTATAGTGATATCACTATAGTTGGAGACATTGTCAAAAATAGGACGTGTCAACCAAAAGTGGAGGTTTCCTATTGAAGATCATTAAAAAAATTAGAGATAATAAAATCTACAGAGGATCCAAACTATATGTACTAGGAGCTTTAAGTTAATCTTGTTATTCTAGAGTACTTCCATTGTTCACTCATATTTTCTAGGACCATATATATTTTTTAGGACCATATATCTAGATCTATATAGACATACATTTTTTTAGATGAAATTATTTTTAATGTTAAATTTAAATTAGGATATTGTGGATGGATATATATATATTGTCCATGTCAATTTAATTGTGGATGTGCATATGTTGTTAGGTCTGAAAATTTGCATTAAAATGTTCAACCCTTTATTTGTGGATTCATTCATGTATTTGTATTAAGAGGTTTATATTTTTCCATCAATTTATGCCCTTCATATGAGGAAATTGGTTACCTCAATTATTCATGTAAAGACTTCTTTTCATAAGTATTGCCACCTAAGCATACAACTAGAAACACAAAAAGTCAAAGAAAAAGTCAAAAGTTGATTCATCATATAGACGAGTCAAATAAAATTCTATTTCATTCATAAAAAAAATACAAGGATTCAAAAAACTATCCGAATAGGAAATACAATCACATAATTTCATAATATAGAAGAAATATTGACCATATTGTCCATTACACTATCCAAGAACAATAACACATGAATTAGATCATTACATCAAGTGATGTCGACCAGCTTATCAAACATTGAGCGCATCATAATAATATTTTAATACAAGAGTTCAATTACTTCAATACACCTCCAATACCTTCACGTGAAGCATCTGTAATCATTGTGAACTATCCATTGGGATTAGGTATGATCAAGATAAGGTTTGATGTGAGTTTCTATTTCAAAAGTTGGAAATTACACTCACATTCATATATCCACTCATATCTCTTCCCTTTTCTTTGAATGGATGTAAAAGGTTCTGCAATTTTAATGAATCCCTCCACAAACTTCCTATATAACCAACAAGCCCCATGAAACTTTTGACTTCCCTCACATTTTGAGGAGTTGTCCATTCTATAATAGCTTTTATCTTAGCAGGGTCTATTGCAATTCCATCTATAGAGATGATGTGACCCAAATAGTGTATCTCTTTTTGATATCTAAAGAACACTTCGATAACTTACCATATAGTTTATTGCCTCTCAGACATTGTAAGACTATCCACAAATGTTCTTCATGCTCCTCCATACTCTTGGAATAGATCAATATGTCATCAATAAATATTTCCACAAAGTTATCCAAATTGTCTCTGAAGGCACTGTTTATCAGATTCATAAAATATGTAGGAGCATTTGTTAAACCAAAAGGTAGAACAAAAAAATCATAGTGTCCATATGAAGCAGGAGCATCTTGGGTTTATGGAAATCCTGGATCAACCAAAAATATGTTAGATCTTTTCTGGTTACTCAGTAGCTTGTTCAATTTTCTTGGTAGCTGCTTAGAGTTCTCGGTGGAGTGTTCCTGTTGTTTCTTAGCGAGATTGGTTACCACTTCATTGTTCTTTACCGAGTTGGTTCAGTGTGTTTGGTGTTTCTCAGTTCCTAAGTTCACCGAGTGGTGTAGTTAATTCTTTGATGTTGACCGACATGTGCAGTTAATTTTGGTCATGATATTAATGATGTGATCTCTCATTAGGAAATATGTGGACCTAAATCTGGGTCATTTCTTTCTCCAATCCTAGATCTAAAGGATATTTTGAGCTGACATATTCAGTGGCCTCTTGTATAAATAATTAGAGTTGTTCTAGGGCTAAGGAAGTTGATTAAGAAGATAGAATCTGAAGTTTTGGATCCTGGCATGTATGAGGAGTGTTCTATAATTGACTTTCATTATATTGGTCGTAACCAAGAAGGCCTTACAAACTGACATGTATGAAGTTTGATGAATAAATGAAAGATATTTGTATTCCTTCTCTCTTTCACTGTGTTGTTGCTTATGAGTTGTTAATCTACAAGTAGGTTTGGTATTTGGGATTTCCCTAGGCCCCTGTATCTTTATCTCCTTGTGTCAAGTAGTATCAGAGCCAGGTTAGACTTGGAGGTTCCTTCTTGTAAGCCCTAGTTGGTGATATAGTTGTGGGGTGGAATATTTTGATCTAACCTACAATTGCAAATGGTTTCAAGATGGTTCGAGGGAGGTGAGATGCAGATCCAGGCTTAGTTGATATGCTAAGGCAAATTGTTGCTTGATTAGAAGTTGTTGAAACAACCCAATGTCGAGGAAGATATCTTGATGATGTTAGTGATGATGAAGTCAAATAAATTTAGGAGGAAGCCACACCTACACCTATAATGGATCAAGGAGAGGAAAGATTACTGAAAGCATTGACTAGTTTGAAGGCAAGATGGAGAAATAATTTGAATACGAGAACATATCAGAGGAGAAGAAATTGAAAATTGCAAGTACAAAACTGAAAGGTCATGCATCCTTGTGGTGGGAGCATCTGCAATTAGACCGAAAGATGAAAGGTAAAGACAAGATTAGGGTATGGAAAAAGATGGTAAATAAGTTGAAAGGAAAGTTTCTACCTTGTGATTATGAGATTAACCTAGTTAGGAGAATGAAAATATTGAGGCAGAAAGATAGCTCGGTAAATGATTACACCGAGGAATTTTATAGGCTAGATATTAGATTTGGACATATTGAGGATGAGGTGGAAATGATTACAAGATATTTGAATGGGTTAAGGATTTCTATTCAAGAAGAGATTAGTTTGGTAAACATGGAGAGTATTGAGGAGGCTTATCATTTTTCCCTGAAAGCTAAGGATAAATTGAACAAAAGGCATGAACAAAGACAAAGAGGAAGAGGTGGTAGATTCCATAGAGGAAGAGGTAGATCCTATGGTGAAAGTAGTAGATCTGATCATGACAAAAAAAAATCATGACAAAGAAAAGACCAAGTGGAAAGGTGAAGTTTATTCTAAGGAAGAGGTAACTACTCTTGACGTGGCTATGGCAGAGGATGATTTTAAGGAATTTGTTATAATTATGGTGAAGAAGGAAATAGATCATTTAGGTGTACACATGCAAGTAAGAAGGCCGATAGCATTAGAAATTATTTGGTACATGAAGGTTCTCTGAATGAAGTTGAGAATGAAGGAAACCTGATGGTCAGAAGAGCTTTATGGAGTGAAAAGACTAAGGGAGATCCAATAAGGAAAAGTTTATTCAAGACCAGATGTAGAGTTGCAGAAAAATTTTGGAAAGTGATCATTGACAATGGAAGCTCAGAGAATTTGGCATCAGAAGAAATGGTTACAAAGTTGCAGTTGGAAAGATTGAAGCACCCCAAGCCCTATTAGATTTCATGGATCAAGGATGAGCATACACTTATGGTAAGTGAACAATGTTTTGTGAATCTGAAAATTATAAAGTATTATGATAAGGTATTGTGTGATATTATGCCAATGGATTTTTGTCATATTTTGTTGGGTAGACCTTGGCAATATGATAGACATGCTATATATGATGGGAGATTGCACAAATATACTATTTGGAATGATGGAAATAAATAGATCTTGTGACCTTTGATTGAAGACTCTATTGGTGAGATATGCACATCTGTGAAAGTTTGTTTGATGGAAGGTAGATAGTTTATTAAGGATTTGAAGAAAAATGATGTTTATTATGCTTTGGTTCCTAACAAATCGAGTGAGAATAAAAAATATAAAGTTTCGGTAGAGGTTGATAAGTTTCTATCCAAGTACAAGGAGATCATCTCAAATAATGTACCTGATGGTTTTTTGTCGATGAGAAGTATAAGTCATTTTATGGATTTGATTCCTGGAGCTAGTATGTTGAATAAGGCACTACACTGACTGACACCAATCGAGAATGAGGAACTCAACTAAAAAATTCAAGAATTCTTACAGAGAGGTTTGATCAGAGAAAGTTTGAGTCTTTGTGTAGTACCAACTATTTTGGCACCTAAGAAGAATGAAAAATGGCAAATGTGTACTGATTCTATAGCAATCAACAAGATAATAGTTAAGTATCAGTTCCCTATACCGAGAATGGATGATATAATGGATTGTTTGAGTGGAGAAAAATATTTTACCAAAATTGATTTGAAGAGTGGATATCATCATATCAGAATCAGAGAAGGTGATGAATGGAAGACTACTTTCAAGACAAAAGAAGGTTTGTATGAGTGGTTGTTTATGCCCTTTGGTTTAACTAATGCACCAAGTACTTTTATGAGGTTAATGAATGAGGTTCTGAAGAAATTCTTGGGTAATTTTTTTATTGTGTGGTTGGATGACATTATGATATTTATTAAAACTAGAGAAGATCATTTTTTGCACATTAGACATATATTACAAGGGTTGAAAGATGAAAAGTTGTTGATTAATTTCAAAAAGTGTTCCTTCGTGAAAGAGGAGATTGTTTATTTGTGATTTGTGATTTTAGATGATGGTTTGAAGATGGATCCTAAGAAGGTTGAATCTATTATTGATTGGCCTACACCTGAGAATGTTGGTGAGGTAAGATCATTCCATGGTTTAGTGATTTTTTACCAAAATTTCATTAGAAATTTCAATTCAATTTGCAATGTTATGACCGAGACAATGAGAGGAGATAAAAGAGAATTCAAGTGGACACATGGAGTTGAGAAGAGTTTTGAGACTTTGAAATAGAAGGTTGTTGAATTTCCTGTGTTATTTTTACCTAATTTCAATAAGGTATTCCAAGTTCAATGTGATGCAAGTGGAAGTGCAATAGGAGTTGTGTTGAGTCAAGAAGGTAAACATGTTGCTTTCTTTAGTGAGAAGTTGAATGTTGCTAGAAGGAAATATTATGTGTATGATCAATAATTCTATGATATTGTTCAAGCCCTAAATAAATGGAGACATTATTTGATGCCAAAGGAATTTGTATTGTATATTGATCACAACGCTTTACAATATTTGGGTGGTCAGAATAAGTTGAATTAGAGACATATGAAATGGGTTGAATATTTGTAGAATTTTACATTTGTAATAAAACATAAAGTGGAGTGTCTAATCGAGTTGCTGATGCATTGAGTAGAAGAAGATCTTTGATGATTGAAATGAGAATTGAGGTTCTTAGTTTTGATGACATGAAGAATTTGTATGAAACTGACCCTGATTTTTCCAAGTCATGGAGAATGTGCAGAGCACCTATTCCAGATCAACCGAATAAGTGGGAAGACTATTTTATTCAAGAAGGTATGTTGTTTAAAGGAATTTAGTTATGTATACTGAGAGGATCAACGAGAATTAATTTGATAAAGGAAAAACATACTAGTGGTTTGGCTGTACATTTTGGCATTGACAAGACATTGAGTTTGCTTAAGGAAAAGTATTTTTGGCCTCGGTTGTATAAGGATCTTAAAAAAATTGTGAAAATTTGTGGAGTTTGCAAGTTGCAAAATGAGTAAGTCAGAATACTAGATTATATATACTAATTCCTATTCTGAGAAACCTTGGAGAGATATTAGCATGGATTTTCTTCTTGGCTTATCGATGAAATGAAGAGGTAATGATTCCATATTAGTTGTTGTGGACAGATTTTCCAAGATGACACATTTCATACCATGTAGAAAAACATTAGATGTAGTGCATATAGAAGATATTTTCTTTAAGGAGATTGTTAGATTGCATGGATTACCGAGGAGTATCATCTTTGACCAAGACAGTAAGTTTGTTGGTTGTTTTTGGAAGACTCTATGGAAGAAGTTGAACACTGAGTTGAAGTATAGTTCTACATTTCATCCACAAATTGATGGATAGACAGAGGTTGTAAATAGAAGTTTGGGTAAACTTTTGAGATGCTTAGTTGGAGATAAACCGAGTAATTGAGATTCATTAATGTTGGCACAAGCATATTTTGCATACAATAATTTAGTGAATAGGAGTACTGGCAAGTCACCTTTTGAGATTGTTAATGGCATACAATTGAGAGGTATATTGGACCTGAGATAAATTAATGGTGAAGAGTAGAGGAGTGTTGAAGGGGAATAATTTGTTGATTTTATGAAGTCATTCATGAGGAAGTGAAACATAAGTTGGAGCAGAGTAATCATAAATACAAGAATAGTGCAGATAGGTCAAGAAGACATAAGGTTTTTGAAGTTGGTGATGAGGTGATGGTTCATTTGAAGAAAGGGAGATTCCCTATTAGTACCTATGGTAAGTTGAAGATGAATAAATTTGGTCCTTGCAAGGTATTGAGGAAGTTTGACAATGGAAATGCTTATGAAGTAGAATTACCTGATGACATGGATATATCACCAATATTCAACATCGTAGATTTGTATGAGTATCATGAGCCTGATGAAGATGTGATCGTACTGAGTGATTATCCTAAGAAGCAAATAGAAGAAGTTGAGAATATTTTGGAACAAAGAGTTGGTAGAAGCATAAGAGGAAATGATTACATGGAATATTTGGTAAAGTGGAAGAACAAAATGATTGAAGAAACTACATGGATTTCTCAATCTAAGTTGGATTCAGCTCGGGTTGTACCTGACACATGATTTGGAGAATCATTTCTTATCAACCCCGAGTGTCTGATGTAGGAACATCTTGCATTTATGACAATCCTGGATCAACCAAAAATATGTTAGAGCTTGTCTAGTTGCTTCGTGGCTTGTTTGGTAGCTTCTTGGAGTTCTTGATAGAGTGTTCCTATTGTTTCTTGACAAGTTCAGTCAACTCTTTTTTGTTCTTTACCAAGTTTGTTCAGTAGTGTTCTTTATCGAGTTTGTTTGGTGTGTTCAGTGTTTCTTAGTTTCTGAGTTCACTGACTGGTGTAGGTAATTGTTTGATGTTGGATGACATGTGCAGTTATTTTTGGTCATGATATTAATGATGAGATTTCTCATTGGGAAACATGTGGACCTAAATCTGGGTCATTGGTTTCTCCAATGCTGGATCTAAAGGATCTTTTGATCCAACCTATTCGGTGGCCTCTTGTATAAATAAGTAGAGTTGTTTTAGGGTTAAGGAAGTTGATTAAGAAGATAGAATCTAAAATTTTGGATCCTCGCATGTATGAGGACTATTATGTAATTGAGTTTCATTATATTGGATGTAACTGGGAAGGCCTTATAGCCCAACATGTATGAAGTTTGATGAATAAATGAAAGATATATGCATTCCTTCTCCCCTTCTCTATGTTGTTGCTTCCGCATTATTAATCTACAAGTAGGTTTGGTATTTGGGAGTGCCCTAGCCCCCTGTATCTTTATCTCTTGCATCACCATACTGTTTCCTATATGAAATTTTTGATATATCCTATTTTTTAATTTGGAGCTGATGATATCTAGATCTCAAATCAATCTTTGAGAATATAGTTATCTATTCATTTGATCGAATAGTTCATCTATTCAAGGGAGAGGGTATCTATTTTTTATGGCCACCTTATTAAGAAATCTATAATCAATGCACGACTATAATGTATGATCCTTCTTATTTACAAAGATCACCAGGGCTCCCCATGGTGATACACTAGGGCGTATGAATCCTTTATCCAATAATTCTTGCAACTGCACATTGAGTTCATAATCTCTATGGTAGTCATTCTATATGGAGCCTTAGATTATGGCTTGGTTCTAGGAATTTGATCAATGGAGAAATCAAACTCTCTCTTCAAAGATAATTTAGGTAACTCCTCTTGAAAGACATCCTGAAACTCTTGTAATATAGGATAATCATCTGAATAGGGAGGAGTTTTGTCTAGATACTTAACATGTACTACATATAACATGTACCCCTTCCTTTTAGCCTCCTTTAGTTGCATTGTAGAAATCTATCTTAGCTTAATGGATATTTTCACATCCCTTACAACTAGAGGTTTCCCCGTATCATCAAGGCATTGAACTGATTTTTCTCTATAATTAACAATTGCCTTGTGCTTGGTTAACCAATTAATGCCCAAAATGACATCATATGAATCCAATGGGGCTACATATAGGTTTACTTTCATTAGGAATCTTGGAAGCTCCAATTTACTACATGCTAAACACTGCTCAACCCTATTTCCATGTTCTACTATCCAAGGTTCATACATATATCCTGATCTAACAGGTAAGAAAGATATAACTCTAGGATCTAGAATGCATTCAATGGCTCTAGTATTAATTAAAATAGAAATATTAAGCCCACAAATTTACCGACTAACTATATAGCGATATCCTATAATTCATCCTACATATGAACAATAGTTTCATGAATATGGTGTTGTGCCTATATTTGTGTACCATTACCATTTCTATGACCTAAACATTGAGGACATGTGCTAGCATAGTGATCACCCCCACATACAAAGAATCCATCATGGGGTCTATGTCTTCCCTTAGGTTTGTTCCTCATGTTATCATTCTTGTTGTTATTGTTCATGTTATTACCCGTATTCTAGTTCTGAATGTTTCTATTGGAATTCCTACCACAATTCCCTTGCCATTTTCCTCTCATATTTCAAATCATCATATTCTATTCTTTTAGAATTAGATGATTCTTTCTTACAAAAAACATTCAGAGTTAGTAACCAAGAAGCTCATGAAAGCTCAAAGACTTTACATAGCTTCTTATAAAGTATTAGGAACAATGATGAAGTATACATGTAGATCAGAGACTTCCAACATACACTACACCTTAATCACATAAACATGGAAGAAAAAAGCAGCTCCTTTAGTTATCTTTAGTTTGAATATATAACACTAGCTGCAAATATAATAAAGAGATTAAAGACTACAAGATCAGGTTTGAATCTTTTTTAGATAACACTACAATACTCACAATCAACTTCGGATAATGTTGTCACATAAAAATTGTTACAACACAGAGATGGAAAGAAACTTACCCTTTTTATTGATTGTAATTCAGTTTGCAACACAAAATCAAAGTTTCAAAATGCTTCTTAAACTTGCAAAGTCTTGTTTCATTGCCAAAAGATGATCATTTACAATGAGCACTCTCATATTTATAAAGGAGAGGCTATGAGAAAAAAGAGGGAAAAGACAAAATAACTTTGACCTATTCAACAATATAGTCCTACTTAACTTTGACTTGTATTATTGTTACATAATGAAAAACCAAACTACATAATGTATAACCAAAAATAAAAATAAGTGTCTGGAGACACATTTTTTTTTCCAACACTCTTTTCTAATGGAGTCTTCATATCTTTGCAAGGTATCTTGTACTTTGAAGTCATCTGACACTAGTGTGTGGAATTTTGCATTTAAAACAAAGTTGCAGAAATTGATTTGAGCATTTCCCAAAGTTAGAGAAATTTTTGACAAAGACCATGAAGAGCTAGAAAAAAACCCCAAAATGTAAAAAAAGAGAAAGAAAATGACTAAGTGCAAGAAATGTTACAATTTGGGTTTTAAAACAGGAATTTCAAGTGAAAATGAAAGTGTGGAAGGCGATATTGTAATTCAAGTTTTAAAACCCAAATTACAAGTGCAGAGGGATGAATATGCCAATTATATTTCTAAACTTGATTGACAAGAGTGAAATGGTGGAAATGTCATGCACATCAAGTTTTAAATGTCAATTTTAAACTGTAGGAGTATAATTAGGTTTTGAAAACTTGATGACAAGTGGATGCAAAGAATATGGTTCTTGCAACTAGTGTTTGAAAAATCAACTGCATATGAATATGCACAGGGAGATAAAAGTGTTGATCAAGTTCCAAAACTTGAGCAACAAATTTCTAAGTAATTGTTGCCTTGTAACTGAGTTTTAAAAACTTGATGATAAGTTGCTAATGCAAGGGTGAGCAAGAACTTGATAATTGGAAATAAAAAAACCTAGTTAGCAATTGTATGCAGAAGATGGGTATGAAAAATAGACTTTGAAGCCCATTTTACATGATGCAAACTATGAAGGCACATGTAGTGTCAAGTTTAAACCTTGATTCTATATGAGGGGAAAAATTTATAATTCCCAGATGGAAATAACTTTGTAAAAATGAAAATATGGGATGTCATCCAATTGAATATAATTTCCAAGGATACAAATAACATGCAAGGGCATTCAAGGATTACTTTGAAATGCATACCTAGAGGGCATAGTTTACAAAATGGAATTTTTTTTGTAGGGTTATCCCACAATTTTTTCCAAGCTAAAATCAACTATAACAAAGATCATACAGACCTACACACAAAACTAATAGGTTATTAACAACAAGTAAAACCAAGATTTTGAAACTTGGAAGATACATACAAACACCAACAACTGCTAACATCCTCAATTAGGAAGCATTCCTACACTACCAACACATCAATGTCAAGAGATCCCATTAAAAAGTATAATTTATGAATAACATAAATATCATAACATTATGATAATCTACATGCTACAAGTCCCAACACCAACTATCTATGCATTATAAACATCATCCATCCTCTCATCTCAAAGCAAAGCATACCAATGCACAAATGACCATAGACAAGGCCAACTAACAATGTCTATATAATCACTGAATCAAACCTAGTGGATATACACACTCCACATCTAATTCATCCCACTTCAATTAAATATGTGATTAGCCCACACAGCTTCATAACTCTTACATGAAACACTGAAACATGAAAACTCACGATCCCATTAGTAAACTACAAACTAAAATATCAAAGAGAATAACCGTGTAAACCAAATGAATCAAATACAAAATCAACATCTGATTTGATTTTCTAAACATATAACATATTAAATGGACCAAAGAAGAACCAAGGAGATAAGCAACAACCTCCTAATATCAAACCAAATCACCACCAATCACCATAAACATGATCATGTCGATGAATGCAAAACATGTACCTACATACCTATGATACCAAAATCATCACCAACACTACACCTACACTCAACTATTACCCAAAAAAGACTCCAAGTCTCAAACCATGTCCAACCATTTCCTCAAACCAAAGACAAGCTATGTACCTATCATCATCAAAGCCCAAAATTTGAAAATACCTATAAACCTATACCAAGAAGTAACAAATCTGATAATTAGCTATAGTATCATAATTATCTCATAAAAACATGCAATTAATCAAGGTATTATCCCTTGACTTGTTTGGATGATCTCACACTCACACCTTGAATCTCAAGCATCAACAAATGAACAAACAAGTTCATAACTCTCCATACTCATCAAACTAATAAACTAGTAGCACCAAATAAAATAAAATTGAACATACTCTCCAACACCTATTCAAAATAAAAAATCTGATTCTTCATGCAAGGGATTGACCTGTAGTGCTAGCAGGTACCTTTTGGTACCTACAACACCATAGAGTATCATACAGGTACTCCAGGGTGTTGGGGGGTGGTGCCTCCCCCTATTACGTATTATTTTTATTTTTATTTCTTTTAAAAACACCACCACTCCCATTGCTCAAACAACGATATATATATATATATATATATATATATATATATATATATATATATATATATATATATATATATATATATATATATATATATATATATATATATATATATATATATATATATATATATATATATATATATATATATATATGATTTTATAGAGGCATGGATTTTTTTTTAAAATTTCTAGAGATTGCGACCCTAGATTTTGATAGCCACGAGGACTCCAATACATAAATTAATTTTTCTTCAATTCTAGGAAAAATATATCGAATTTTATATCAAAATTAATCAAAAGGTCAACATGGATCTAATTTTGAGGTCGATTTCTTCCCATGATAACATTTCTACAAAATCCCCCAAAAAACCCTCATTTAAATGTGTACTATAATAAATTGTGACCACCTATAATTAGATGCTCAATTAGGTCCCATTTTTGCATTCTTGGGATTTTATGTCCGTTAGGCTTGATCTAGCAACCCACCACCTACATTTCTATATTTATCTCCTTCTTCATGTTTTCCAATTTTAACTTTCTCTAGTTTTCATGGGAAGAGGACACCCCGGGTGTCGTCTTCCTTGATGTTTTGCCCAAAATTCAAATGAGGGGCCCAACTTGTGGATTTAGTGGGATTTCTAAATTCATGTCAGACTAGTTTGAGCTTTGAGCTCTAAAATATTGTGAGAGGTATAAAACAAACCCATCTCTCCTCATTTTTAAATCCACAATCAAGCATTCACAACCAAGATCAAGATTTACAAGTTCTCTTCTACAATTTCACATCCAAGCATTCAAGATCAAGTTTTCAAGCATTTTGTCATGCATCCAAGGCATTTTATAGGCAATCTTCTCCATTATAGCAAGCTTCTCTCCCATGATGGCCAAGTGGAGGAATTATCAATCAAGTAATAAGATCCTTTATCCATCTACATGCATTCATCCATCCATTCTTCAAGGTGAGAGTCCATCAAGCATAACAACGTTGAAGATCTTTGAGGAGTATTCACACATCTATGCATTTTTTAAAGAAATCCTCGATTCTTCTTTTCAAGATTTAAAGTCAACTGCATTTAAGAAATATACAATCATTTTCATAGACATCACAATCTCAATATCAATTTATGGATGTATATAAATTTACAAGGTAGATATAATATTTACCTTTTATTTACATGCAATTTCATTTCTATTTCAAGGTTGATTACTAAACCAGGTTTTGACCAAGGAAATCCCCTTTCAACTCAAGATTTTCCCCATTTTTCTATGTGTAGGAACATGTGGTGCACGTATCAGGACTAAATTAAAAAAGTACAAGATCTATTAGACATACTGCAACTGAGTTTAGAAAAAAGTGCTAGGAATAGAAGGCCTTTTTCACCCTCTTCTTGAGAATAGGATGCCTCGGGAAACCTCTTCCCTATAGATTGACTTGAAACTAAAGAGACATGTCAGTACTAATATCTATTTGCTTTTTTTGGTGCCTTTAGGTTACTGTCTATTTTCTTTCAGTCTGTGTAATCTGAAACTTTTCATTTAGGCCTATTTAGTCTTCTATTAGTTAATCATTTTCCCTCTAATCAATTCTGACTTATTCCATAAAATAGTCAAGGATCATTGCACCCTCTTAGTGCTTAAGTCCTACTTGAGCCTAGTGTGTCATTGTTATAATTTATAATCTTTCCTTGGTTATTTTATTTAATTTGAGGATAAACCAAGGTATCCTCCTTTTATTGAAGTTAGGATATTCCTATGGAATCTCTACATGTAATTTTGTCCTCTAGTCCAAGTGGGAGGATAAATCATTTCTTGTAATTCCTTTAATAAGGAAAATAGTTTATTCCTCCTTATGAGGATGCTCACACTTGGCACACACTTGGTATGAATGTGGAATTCATTCACATGGGAGTTACATGAAAACTCCTTCACTCATCTCTACTTGAGAGATGCTTCTCCACACACTTGAGACAAATTTTTCTCACATTCCTTCACACAATTTTCTCTCCTCTTTACATATTAGTTCTCTCAATATTGTATTGAGCTTCTTGCTCATATTCTATCTCTCTCTTTAGGCTTTTTTTTCCTCATTCATATTATACACAAGGGGTTTTCTTTGCTTTCCCCTTTCAAAATCTATTGGATCTTTATTTGGATTCTTGGAGCATTCTCATGTTTTGGTGATTGATCTTGAAACTCTATCTCATTCTTGGCTTATGGTAAAATTCCTTCTTGCACTTCACTTTCTTAGATTATTTCATTAACTTATTTTCATTCTTTTAATACTTCTAACATGGTATCAAAGCAGGTTTAATCCTTGTTTAAATGTTTTGTAGGAAGGTGCCATTCAAAGGAGCAAGCCTCATATTGTTTTTTCTAACTTGTTATAGCTCTAACTTGTTTCTTTTGTTTTATAATTTTTTTTTCTCTCTAACCCTCTTTGGAAGGCTTACCGCCAGAGAGTAGCTTTTAGATTTTTTTTGGGTTTGGTCGGTTCATTGCCAAACCCAGCTCAACTTTCTTCATTTCAAGTATTTTTTCAAGATCTAATCTTAGCCTCAGTCGGGAAACCCCAAGGCTTTCTTTTCAAGTTTTTTTAAAATCTAATATTTCTTGTAGGATTCAACTATCTATCATTTTTCAGTTTCCTAATCCTTGTGCATGCATTCGTATCTCCATAGTTTATTGTTGTTGATCTAATCTTTGTTGATCTAATACATTTGCTCTATCATTGTTTAAATTATCTAATCTAGTTTTATCTAATCCGATATCTTTGTCTGGCATCAGTGTGCACAATTTTTTTTACTCCCTGATCTATCCTCTATGTGGAGCTCAGAGCCTCCTTGATATTTGGCTTCCTTTCATCCTCCTTGTTGTTTTCCCTACATGCTGACTTAAGAGTTGAACTTTCCCTTCATGTTGGTTGCGTGAGTTTATTTCCTTTTTTTGTGTTTTATCAAGTCTACCTCTCCTTGTGTGACCCCTGGACGTGCTTCAGGCTGTGTTTTTTAACTTCTCTAGCCTTTAACTAAATTTTCCTTGGGAGAAATTGGTTATTCCTTGGTTGCCAGTTTTCTGCCTTGCGTGACTTTGAAGGATTGAATTGTGTCAGTTTTCACCAGCCTTGTTCCTTGCATAGGACTTTTTTTTACCTCTACTCTTGGTGTAAACTGGTCTTTGGTCTATGTGGCTTGTGTGAGCCTTCTTCATTTTCTTCTTTTGTTGGTTGCGTGATTCTCTGTATGCCTTCCTTCCTTGGTTGAATGACCAGTCTTGGTCTCTCCTTGGCTGCATTACCTTCTAACCTTGGTCAATCTATTTTTATTAGCTTTTTCTCTTATTTTCTGTCTCTTTCTTACTCCCAACCTTGTGTGAGCCTCCTTACATGTTGACTAGTATCCTTGGCATGTGATGTTGCTTCCTTACATGATTCTTCTTGTCTGTTGAGACTAGTATCACGTAAACTTTCAATTTTGGCTGCAAATAGCAAATAATCTCTTCCTTGTGTGAGTCTTGGCTCTCTGCAGCTCTCTGCCTTGAGTTGTTACTTAGAAACCCATCAATTTATGCAACCATTTCAGTTTTCCAGGGATTCGAATCTGCTTCCCTTCAGTTTCTTTAGCTATTTTCAACTTTGTGTTTAAGTTTATTTGACTACTTTAAATCAGTTTGACTAATTTTTAACTTGGTTTGATATTAAATTTCAATGTTTGATTTTAAATTAGTTTATTATATTTGCAAGTTAGTTTGATTTTAATTTTAATTTTAATTTTTAATTTGTTAAATTTTAAAATTCAATTTCATTTATTATCATCAAATCCATTTTAGTTTATATTTAACAAAAGCATTTGATTTGATTTAATTTTTGTTTCTATCAATTTGTGTAAACAAAGCTTGATTAACATTAATACTTTGTCTCTAATACCTTTTTATTCACTAATCCACTCTTAATTTTAATTTTAATCAATTCCCTTTTTTATTTTAAAACATTTAATAAAATTTAATTTTTTTTTTTAAATTCAATTTGTATTATTCAAAGCGTATTTAACCTCAGGGTAAATTTATTTCTTTGTTCTTTAACTTTAGATATTCTTTGTATTTCACTTTGTTAAGTTAATTTAATCATTTACTTAGTTAATCATGTCTACCCTAATTCTAAAAATTAAATTAAATAGTTCTAACTATCATCAATGGAAAACACATATCTCTTTTATATTTCATTTTAAACATTTACTCCAAGTTGCCATAGATGCCTCTCTTGAACTAGCTGCCACTGCTTCTCAAATAGACATAGATGCATGGAAAGTTAAAAATGAAGAAGCTCTTGGATTAATTGGCCTTTCTATTATTCCTGATTTATATGTCTTAATTGGACATTGTACCAAAGCCTATCAAGCATGGGACATTTTGCAACAAACCTATGATAGCTCCACCGAATCATGTAAGATTCAGCTCCAAGACAACTTGGAAGAGCTCGAGTATATTTATTTTAAATCCATGGATGAATTTTTACTTAAATTTGATGCTATTAAAAATCAATTAAGTGGTGTGAATGTTTTTGATTAAGGTAAATACAGGTTTTTAATGGACCCCGAAACCATTTACAAAAGATTACATTAGATTTTCAATAAAGTTCATACAACCAAAGATCACTTGCTAAAAGACAAAAAGCAGGACCCAAACCCCAAAAATAGCACTAAAGAAAACTAGAATGTAAAGCCAAAAAGACAATCAACAACGGATCTACCAGCAACCTTCTAGCAAAAAGCCTGCACAAATTACATCTTAGCTTTAGTGGCCTTTTCAGCCTCTTTCTGTGTTTCCTCCATCTTCTGGATGGAATCTTGGAGGTTTATTAGTTCCTTAGGGATTTCAGGAACTTTCCTCTTGAGGTTGCTTCTGGCTCTTGTATGAGGCCCTATAGACTGATCTTTTCCCCCAGCATCATTAACCATCATTATGGTAGTTTTCTCTAGCAAACTGCTCTCCAAATAGGCGTACAATGATTTTAGATTCATAATAGAGACCTCGAGGCCTTCGTTGTTATGCTTTAGAATTTCTCTAATGCAATAGCCATCATAATTGATTTTTTCATTAATCTCCTTGAGCTTTTCATCCACAATAACAGAGATAGTAGCATCCAGGATATCATCAAAGTTGTTTATATTTACCTTATGCAAAACATCTTCAGTACAATTTTCTAGCCTTCCTTTGAGAGACTCCATTTCATCTTCCAAGGCCTTGAGGCTGCGACCCATTTCCTTTAGATCCTGTTTGAGCCATTTTTCCACATCTATGTCATGACCTGTAGAGTTCCTAATCTCCTGAAGAATATTTTCATCAACATCAAATCTAACCGGAATCTCTTTCTCCTTCCCAGCTCTCAGCCTTTTCTCTTCTCTTTTCCCAGCCCTTGTCATAGGCTTCTTGTGCAGAGTCCCTTTCTCAATTTTCCTTTTTTTCTCTTTCTTATTATTCTCAATGCTCTCTTCCTTCTCCGAACCCTCCTCTTCCACCTCCTCTTCCTTGTCATTTTCTTCTTTCTCCTCATATGAACCTCTTCCTCCTCACCCAAATCTTTAGCAATCTGTTTCTTCTTCTCCATCTTTTTCCTAGCCTTAGAAGAAGAGCCCTTCATAATGGTCTTTGGTTCCAAATCCTCTTCCTCAGCCACTTCATCCCTATTCTCCTCATTCTCCATCCCTTCCTCATTTTCCTGAGTAGAGGAGTTATGATCTTTTATGACCTCTCTTAAATCTCCCTTTCCCTTACTAACCTTCGTGTCCTTCTTCTTAGAACTAGAACCAAAAATTTCCTTATTATTTTTATTCTTCTTCCCTTTAACCATTTTAGGGATAACATCAATAATATTATCCCTAGCATGGTTTGCAATAAGCAGAATTAATCCTTCATGCGGCACTGGATAACTAGGATTTTTCCTATTTTCCAAAATATTGTTGTTCAAATAACTTAATAGGTATAAAGGGAAATAAACTTTCTTCTGGTACCTAAAGTGGTTGACCAACACAAAGTGAAAGTTGTAGACCTTCGAGAAACACCCATCAAGTGTGAAATATTTCATCATAACTTTTATCACTTTGGCCCAAATCTCCTTAGTCCTGTTCATTTCTACATAATCTCCTGAGCATTTGACCAGCATTGCTTCTTCTTCTTCATTTTTTTGGAAAAGATTTATAGCATGAGTTCCCATGCGCTTGTTTTTCTTGTAAAACTTCATGCCATCCAAAGGCATTCCTGTTATCTCAGAAATGAGGTTCAACTAGAGAGGGAAGGACTTACCCATCAGATTAACTCTACCATTTGCCCACTCAGCTACAAATTTCTCTGTAATCTCCTTGTTGTAGCCATGAAGTCTTTCCAGGTAGGGAGAAACCCCTCCCTGCTAGAGCTTTCTCCATACACTCTTCTTGAATGTTACTTTAACTGATATTAGATTAATTACTATTATTCTAAAGAAGTGTCTTCCTAAAGAATTTCAACAATTTATTACTAACATTCATTCACAACTTGTTATTCCTAGTTTAGCTCCTCAATTAACTTATGGTATATTTCAAAATCTTTTACGTTAAGAGGAAGCAAAGTTATTGAAATTTGATACTCTTAGATCTTCTGAACATGCTTTTGTATCTAAGCATCAAAATCAAAATAATAGATCTTATAATCATAATACTTCTAATAATAATCATAATTCTCATAATAAAAATTATAATCATCATAACAATAATAATAACATATTTAATTCTAGGCCCTCATATAACAATAATGCTAATCACAATAATAATAATTATAATAGTTATAATAATCAACAAAATACTCCTAATAAGAAACCACATTGTACACTTATTGTGGAAAAGATGGTCACCTAACTAATGTTTGTTTTAAAAAGCAAAATGATAAGAAGCCTATGAATAACAATAATCAAAATAATTTTAAATCTCAAGGTAATCAATCTCGTCATGCTTTTATTGCTTGTTTTAAAGCTTCTCATGCATTAGAATGGATTATTGATAGTGGGGCTTCTCACCATGTTACATCTCATAGAGAAGTGTTTGATTCTTTGCAACCTGATAAAATAAATATTCTTATTCAATTAGCTAATAATCATAGTTGCAAAGTTGATGGATTTGGAAATGTTAATTTTCCAAATGGAAAATTAAATAATGTTCTTTAAGTTCCTAAGTTTAAATCCAATCTCCTTTCAGTTGCTCATTTATGTCAAGATAAAAAAGTTTAATTTCATAAGGACGTGTTATATTATTGATCCTAAGACTGATCATGTTGTTGCTAATGCTAAGTTGGATCATGATAATTTGTTTAAGTTTTATGAGTTTGCCTCATCAGGGTACTCTTTGAAAGTTAATATTGATTTCAATGTATGGCATGAAAGACTCGGCCATTTGAATTCTAATTATATTTCTAGATTGCTAAAATCTAACATGGTTGAAGGATTACCACATATTATTCCATCTAAATTTACATGCATAGGGTGCATGAGTGGAAAAATGAAAAGGGAGCCCTTTCCTCATGGTACTTTATGGAGGGCGTATCATAAGTTACATTTGATTCATAGTGACCTTTTGGGTCCAATGGAGAACACTTCTATTCAAGGTTCAAAGTATGCTCTTACCTTTGTTGATGACTTTACTAGAAGAATTTGGATCTATTTCTTGCATAGTAAAGATCAAGTTCTTGATAAATTTTCTAAATTTCATATGTTTGTGGAAAGGCAATTAGGTTCTAAGCTTCAAATTCTGAGAATAGATAATGGTACTGAATATGTTAACAATGCTTTTCATTCTTATTTGAGATCTTTTGGTATAAAATGTCAGCTTATTGTTCCTTATACACCACAACAAAATGGTGTGGCGGAAAGGAAGCATAGAACTATTGTGGAAATGGCTAGATGTATGTTACATGCAAAGAATATTCATTACAAGTTATGGGTTGAAGCAATGGCTTGTGCCACTTATATTCTTAATAGAACTCCTACTAAAGCTTTGCAAGATATAACTCCCGAGGAAGCGTGGTTTGGTAGAAAACCAAATTTACAACATTTGAGAATTTTTGGATCTATTTCTTATGTTCACACACCCAAACAAAAAAGGAAAAAACTTGATTCTAAATCTTCTCCATTTATTCTTGTTGGGTATGATGAATTTACTAAAGGTTATAGAGTTTATGATCCTACTACTAACAAGGTGCATATTGCAAGAGATGTTTGCATTGTAGAAAATGAAGTCTATGATTGCTCCAAGGTCGAAGATGATGAATTTAAAGGAGGCACTATTGAGATTGTGGAGGACCAACCTCCTATTCTAAACCCTACTCCTAATGCTTCTATTTCTATTCATACTATTAGTACTAATGATGATGATTATGGTAATAATATATCTACTCCTCATAGTGATAATTTTTCTCATGATAGTAATGATACTTTTACTCCTCATAGTGATATTTCTATTACTTCTAAGAGAAATCCTAAGTGGTTTAAAGATTTACTTAATGAAGGTGATGATTATATTGCTATAATGGGTGGAGTTAGACCTAGGATAGTTAATTATTGTAATTATGCTTTGATGTCTTCTCTTATGCATTCTAATGATCCTCAAACTTTCTCTCAAGCTAAAAATCAACCTCATTGGCAAAATGCTATGCAAGAGGAATATGACACTTTAATTTCTAATAATACTTGGGATTTAGTTCCTTTACCTCATGATAAAAATCTAGTTCCATGTAAATGGTTATATAAAACTAAGTTGAATGCCAATAATGAAATTAGTAAGTTTAAAGCTAGGTTAGTAGCAAGAGGTTTCTCTCAAATTGAAGGATTAGACTATAGTGAGACATTTTCCCCTATTGCAAAAATGCCTACCATTAAAGTACTTCTTGCTTTGGCTTCTAAAATGAATTGACCTATTCACCAAATGGATGTTAAAAGTTCTTTTTTAAATGGTGATTTGCATGAAGAAATCTATATGTGCCAACTTCTCGATTTTATCAAAGAAGGTCATGACCATCTAGTATGAAAACTAAATAAATCTATTTATGGTTTAAAACAATCATAGTGGTATTCTAAAATTAATGCTTTCTTTATTTTTCAAGGTTTTGAAAGAAGTAAAAATGATCCTAACTTGTATATCAAGCATAATGAAGATGACATTGTTATTATCATTCTTTATGTTGATGATTTCATTCTTACTTCTAGTTCTAACCATTTAATTTCTTATATTAAGTTCCAACTTAACCAAAAATTTCAAATGACTGATTTAGGACTTTTACATTATTTCTTAGGAATGCAAATTTGGCAAACCCCTAAGGGTATTTTTATTTCTCAAAGTAAATATGGTAAAGATCTTCTAGATAGATTTCAAATTAATAATGCTAATCATGTTTCAATTCCATGTGAATTAGAAACTAAGTTAATGATAGATATGTAATCTCCATTTATAGATGCTACTCCTTATAGACAACTCATAGGTAGTTTAAATTATCTAACTCTCACTAGACCTGATATATCATTTAGTGTTAGTTTAGTTTCAAGATTCATGTCCAAACCTCAACAAACACACTTCAAAATTGCTAAAAGAATATTATGATACATTAAAGGTACTATTAACTTAGGATTATTTTATGTTGCAAATTCTGATTTTTCTTTAAAAGGTTTTATTGATTCAGATTTAGGTGGAGACCTCAATAATGGGAAATCTACTTGTGGGTATTGTTTTTCTCTTGGTTTAGGTGCTATATCTTGGAAAAGTAAAAAAGATCAATCTATTTCTCTATGTTCTACCGAAGTTGAATACAAAAGTTGTACTCATGCCTCTAAAGAAGCCTTATGGCTTAGAAGAATACTTGAAGATTTGGGTCTACCTCAACAAGAACCTACACCTTTATATTGTGACAATCAAAGTGCAATAGCCTTGGCAAAAAATCCGGTTTACCATGCAAAGTCAAAGCACATTTCTCTCCACCACCACTTCATTAGAGAGAAAATTGAAGAAAAGCAAGTGTCCCTTTTCTATTGCAAGGGTGAAGATCAAGTTGTAGATATTTTGACAAAGCCTCTTTCCAGAGAAAAATTTGAATTTCATTGCAAAAATTTGGGTTTGATACCCATTGATGTAATCACCCCAAGTAAATATTAAAGGCGGGTGTTAGAATTTATAATCTTTCCTTGGTTGTTTTATTTAATTTGAGAATAAACAAAGGTATCCTCCTTTTATTTAAGTTAGGATATTCCTATGGAATCTCTACATGTAATTTTGTCATCTAGTCCAAGTGGGAGGACAACTCCTTCACTCATCTCTATTTAAGAGATGCTTCACACACTTGAGACATTTTTTTCTCACATTCCTTCAAACACTTTTCTCTCCTCTTCACATATTAGTTCTCTCATTATTGTATTGAGCTTCTTGCTCATATTCTATCTCTCTCTTTAGGCTTTTTTTGCCTCATTCATATTATACACAAGGGGTTTTCTTTTCTTTCCCCTTTCAAAATCTTTTGGCTCTTTGTTTGGATTCTTGGAGTATTCTCATGTTTTGGTGATTGATCTTGAAACTTTATCTCATTCTTGGCTTATGGTAAAATTCCTTCTTGCACTTCACTTTCTTGGATTATTTCATTAACTTATTTTCATTCTTTTAATACTTCTAACAATCATCTTCCTTTCAATTGTGCAATAATAAGGAGTTGGTTAGGTGTTTCTCTAGGGAACCATTCTAGAACCTTGTATTGTTTACCTAACCCTTTTAACTTTCCCTATTGTACAAAATAAACATCTTAAAAACCCTTTTGACCCAAAAAAATTTAAGCCTCAATTTTGAAAACAACATATCATAACAACAAACCCAAAACCCTCAAACCTGCATTTAACATCCTACAAAATCCTCATATATTTCTGTGTCTTTCATTCTTTCATGCATTCCATAGATTCAAGTCCTAAGGTTATAGCACCACAACCATATCTCTAATACCACTTGTAAGGAAACTTGCAGCTAACATATGACCATTTCCATATAACCCAATTATAAATTTCAAGAAAATAAACATTTTGAATCCATATGCAAGAGAATAGACAACATACCCACAAAAATGTGACACAAGATATACCCTAGGAAAATCATAATGAGGGAAAACCCTAGCCTCCAAAATAATCCATTATCCATGTATTATTCAACAATGCAATATTACAATACATCTATGAAAGCCTTCAAAGCTCCAACCATATACAAGCACTCATGTGAACAAGAAAGAAACCACACATCCCATGCCATGCTTCCAAGCTCCACAAATGCTAAACCTGATTAACCTCAACAACTATGCTTGTGGTTTCTTTTATAGAAAAAAGCTCCCATAAAACTACCAAGTGGTATTACATAAACTATGTGCTACCTAACTCCTTGACCCTATATTCAATATTGGGTACTTTATTAATTTATTTTTTTAATATTAAATAATTAAATTAAATATAATATTACAATACAACATCAAGTGGTCCCAAGAATATTCTTAAAGAATCTCTACATGTTACACATCTATCTAGGTTCTCTTAGGTGCAACATTCATATAATAAATAAAAATATTACAATAATAAGTATTATTATGCAAGGTGTACAACACCTATTTCCCAACAAATTTTAGAGCTCATTTTGGTGTCATAGAATCTATGGAGACTTAATTAGAACAAATCCATATACAAGGGAAAAAGTTGTAGGTTAATCTAATGTATAATCAAACCCTTGTCCATACTCAAATTCAATATTTGCATACATTGCTAATCATAAATGAAGATTCTACCATATTTTGACAAGTTCCACCTAATGAAGCTTGCACTCAATCAATGCCTATCTAGGTTAGTCCTTAAAATATTTTGCCTGAGAGTATCACAAAGAAACTTAGTTCTAATTGTGAAACTATTTAAACCTTATTCAAAGCATACTTTTTCAAGAAAACACAAGATGCTTAAACAATTAACTAATGGATGTTAGCTCTTTCTTTATCCAAATTAATGTAGTTTCTTCCTATCTCTCATCTTGTAATGGTGCCAGAATGACTTACAAAAGGATTTTATATTTTTGAAGATGAAACTAGATTTTCTCTTTTGTATATGCAAACATTTGCAATTGTAATGTAGAAATATGTTGTGCAATTCCCTTAGTGTCTTTGTAAAAGCTTCCAATTGAAAAAAGTTCTATGGATGATAATATTCACACCTTGAGAAGTTGTGTTTGTTTAAAATCTCTATAAGGTATGTGCCTCTTCCTTTTTACTGGAGCATTTATGCAACTATGCCAAAATGTATTTGTTAATGTTGTCTCCTTCCATAGATCTAGCTTTCCTTTGATTTGTGGTTGCAACCCTCTTAGACTAAATCTACTAGTGATAGTTTATTGTAAAATGTGGTCTCATGGAATGCAATGATCACAAGATACAAACATAGAGCATAAAATCAGAATAGAATAGATGAGACTGAAGGAAGAGGAGGGAGAACCATAGCTAGGCATAACTGTTGGAAAGTATTTGAGTGCTAGACATGGAAATTTTGGATTAGTATCTAAGTATGACAATTTGGTTGGAGGCCATTTGCAAAATTCATCCCTACAAATTTTAGAGTCGATTTTGGGCACGAGAAATCTTGAGCTTATTTTGGTGTCATAGATTCTATAGGGGCTTAACACAATAAATCCATATTTAAGGGAAAAAGTTGTAGGTTACTTGAGTGTCAAATCAAACCTTTGTTCATACCTAGATTGAATACTCAAATTGAGGGATATTTTGAAATGGAAAATATTAATGTAGATTGTCAAAGGAAAATGGAGTAAAAAGTGACCAGTATGAAATCCCATGTTGCACTTTTATGGGATAATATGCAAGGCGAGGAAAAAGAGGAAAATAGAAAAATGGTTCAAAGAGAACATGATGGAGAAGATATTAGTCCAATATTGGTCAAAAGGAGGATTATGTACCATTTGACATGATGCCTTTGGGTGGCCACAATAACATGTCTTGATAGGGGATTTGGAAGAAGATAACAAAGGAAGTTAGGGCAGAAGAAGAGGAGATGGAGAGTGTAAGAGAAAGAAAAGTAGGATGAAGGGAGGAAAGGGAGTAGAGATATTAAGACTAATCGAGAGTAGACTAATTTCCCTCCTAAAATGTTCCATTTCCTATTTTTGAGGGTTTATGCGTGTAGTCACAATTGAAGTTAAAATATGTAACCCTCTCCATGGGATTGTATGCTATCCCAAGTATTTGGTAAAGGTTCCATCTTAAATACTAGCGTATCTTCAAGGGTTTCGTGAGTAAAAGTGTAAAATCACTTCAAGTAATGCAAACTAGAAATAGAGAAAACGGAAGGGAATAAAAATAGTACCTATTCTTCTAGCCTCTTCTTATCTTGTTTTGGAAGCTTTTTGCAGAAAAGTTTAGCCTTTTATTCTAAGCATTAGGACTCTTGCGCATGAAGACACAATAGTTACATTTTTCAAAAGAGTGTAGCTACTTTTTTTAATAAAGTGCAAAACAGCTAGGAAATTGATGAACCAGACACAAATGATACTTAGATTCAATATGTTAAGTAATATGCATGGCTATACAAACATCAAAATGAATAGTTTTATCCATGAGCCATGCATCCCCATCCATCCCATCCAATGTACAGTGTCAGCAGAACGACAATTAAATAATTTATGGAATAAATACGGTTAATGCACTCAATAGAAATAATGTCCTCTATTCTCATACTCTTTTAGAGTAATAATTCTTAGGAGTGTAAGTTAATTATAGATATATTGCATATTAATATTAATAGTATTTTTTAATATATTATTATTAATTATAATATAATATAATTTTTATACTATCTAATTTTACAAGTTATAATATATATTCTTTATTTAGTTTATATATTTGTAAATTCAATATATTTGATTTTAAGTAAAAATATAATTTAAAAATATATAATTTAAATTTGACTTTTCTATTTAAAATGAAAATGAATGAGTGAGATTTAAAATGAGATGAATATTTTTTCTTATAGTAATTCAATAAATGATTGATAAAAAATAAAAACTCATCATAGATCGTCTCTATGTAAATAAAGTATTTAAATTTTCTAATATATTTTTTATATTGTTGTTGTGCTTAATTTTTAACCATATTCATTTTTAATATTTCTATAAATTATTTTATTTTTCACTATTGACTTTGTAATAAAAACTTCATTTTTTAAAAATCATTTTGTAGGCACATTAATATGTTGCAAGCAAAGTGAGCTTCACCTTGGAGGAAACTTTGTGGTTAAATGTGCTTGAGTTGAAGTAGTACTAGGATGGGTGACCTCCCGAGAAGTCCTGGTGCTTCAACTTTGTGAACATCACCTAGATACAATGAGTGATAAGTGTTCCATTCATTCTCATGAGAGATGGGTTCTTGTGAACCACTACTCATGAAATATGGGTCAATGAGTTTGACTTAACATCTACACAATTGAATCCTAATGATAATATCATAATTTGACTCGTTGTGGAAAATATCTCCTACTTATCAATTAATGAGCTTAAGGGGCTTTCTAATGAGTGGTTCGTAAGGCACAACACTTGTTGAAGGTTTTACAAATGGGGTTACAAGCAAAGTGGGCTTAACCTTGGAGGAAACTATGTGGTTAAGCGTGCTTGAGCTGGAGTAGTACTGGAATGGGTGATCTCTCAGGAAGTCTCCATGTTTCAATGCTTCACTTGGTGAGCATCACCTAGATACAATGAGTGCTAAGTATTCCATTCATTCTCTTAAGAGATGTTTTCTTATGAACCACTACTCATGAAACAAGGGTTAATGAGTTTGACTAAAAAACTACACACTTGAAAACTGATAGTAATATCACAAATTGACTCGTGGGGGGAAATATCTCATACTTATTAATGTTAAAATATTGTTTGCTATTTATTCAAAAATATTATCTTTATTCCTTATTTATTTTTTGCTCCAAAATAATCAACTATTGTTTGTAAGTATCATATATTAAATTATATCTTAAAAATTATATTATAAATTATTAAAAAAATTATAATGATATTTTTATTGTGATGTTAAATTAAATAAGACTATATTTGATGGATGTTCATTCAATATAAATTTTAAATACTCAAATAGAGATAATTTTTGAATATTTTTTAAAAGTTATTTTTTAATTAGTTATCAATCATTTATTCAATTAGCATAAGAAATATATCAATCTCATTTTTAATCTTAGTCATTCATTTTCAATTTAAATAAAAATGTTATATTTAAATTATATATACATTATCTATAAATGATAAATTAAAATTATATATATTTTAAATTTTATTTTAAAAAATAAATATATTCAATTTAATAATTATATACAATAAGGGGACGACCTCATAACAACTGTAAGTTGTGAGTCTTTTATCTGAGATGTTTTTAGCTTTAGTCCATTATGAAGGAAAAATAAAATAAAACTAGTAGTTGCGTGTTTTTGTACGTGCAACGATGAGCCGA